>KN885545.1:8984-35191 GCA_000934455.1 Apostichopus parvimensis | reverse complement strand
TCTTCATTATATCCCTAAAATATCCTGTAATCCACACATAGTATGTTTAGATAGAGAGTGCATTTTGTTTATTTAACTGTTTTTGAGCTATGAAGTCTTAAGTCAGGAATGTTCCTTATAACTGGCTTGAAACTTGTACCAGTGGAGTGTAAAGTTTGTAATATACACATGAATTTACAATACCTTCAACTTGCGCCTTGATTTCGTCAGAAAGTACCAAGGACTGGTATTCGTGTATCTTAGCTACTGCCTGGAGAAGACGATATTCCTCTAAAGGAGTCTCTAATTTGCTGACATCAGAAGGATTAATGATACCCATCTCATCAATTGTCAGGAGGAAGGAGAGACCTGGATTCTGACTGGAGATAACTGTGTTCTTGTTCTCATCAGTAACTTCAAAGTTATCACACAGTTTCACTGTTATGGAAAATGTCAAATGAGCAGAGAGGCCGGCGAGGAATCTATCGTATTCAGTCTCTTGATCTGAAATGTTTAAGGTAAACATCAAGTTGAAGTTTCCAGTGTTGTTAAATATCCACAGAGATGTACAGGCATGCTGATTGCATGATACACATCATGGCACAAGGTGATAATTGCCCACTTGTACATACTGTACATACAATGTTTTGTTGTACATATCTTGGTTTCCAGCATCTAGAATAAATCACCACCTGTGTTGTGTATTGCATAAAGTGGAATCTTTCGGGGAAGGGGGGGGGGGGTTATGAGGAGGGAGGTGATAGGGTGAGCTGGCAGGTGATAGTCTATCACTATCCATAAAGAGGTTTTGCTTCAAGGAAAATATGAATGATCGTTGAGCTATACTTTATGGAGATCAAGACCTCTCTTAATTGCATTTTGAAAGTACAAGAGGTGAATCAAAATACAAAATTACAAAGAGAGCTAATGATTAGGGGCCTACCTCTCAGCTTCATATACGTCTCTGTTAGTAAGTGAGTATGGTTGATCTTCAGCTCAGTGAGTGCATCAGTTAATCGATTCACATTTGAAGGGTGTATGTATCCTCTCTCTTCAAGGGCAAGCAGAAAGTTCTTTGAGTGCAAGGGACTTGTAATAATGGTCTGCACTTGATCAGGTGGTAGTGAAAAGTAGCGGGCTAAATTCCCACAGTCAGTTTTGGTGAGCTTTGAAGAAAGTTCTTGTTTGAGACGGCTGAAGGTCAACATGGATGCCTATGGAAGAGAGAAACAACAATAAATCCATTGATTTAGTAAATCTATGTCAACTTATCACATCAATAACTTTCATTTTAGACTAGCCTTGGTCAGAAGATTTCTGAAACGTGATGTCTGAGATGAAACCAACAGCTCGTCTGAGACTTGAACTTCTCTTGAACTCCACATAAGAGAATAAGATTATGGTTACTCACACAGAAGATCCACACACTAAGTGAAGTCAAAGCAGCTACTGTAGGTATTGACCTCTGATCGGCTTAATGGGATATACATCACATATATTGTAAGGAAGGAATGAAAATCTACAAAACCACATCTAAAGTTAACTGTGTGTTCTCCCATTTGTTCTTAAATCTTATTGATATTTATGTGAACTGACCTATGACCTCTAGAGCAAGGCTGCAGAAACTTAGTACTACTGATGTGCTCATACTGTGATGCTCAGTGAATCAGATAAGAAAGTTATTGTAGGTGTACATTATTTAGGGTATATTTGTTAACAGACATTTCAATGCACACAGTGTAATGTGCAAAAGTAAGTACTGATCTATTCTACTTTACAGAATGACTTAAGGACAAACAATATGTGTATCCTTCATTATGTACAGTGCTAAAGTCAATTCCAACAAACAAAATATCGTTAAAAGTGCACCAACTATCTGCTCACTGAAAGAAGACCTTTCAAACTTGATATGGTTTCACAATTGTATAATATACAGTACTTTCAATCAAACAATATCTTTGCAACAGTTCAATCTAAGCTATTTAGACTGTTCTAACTCCAGTGTGCTCTTAGAAGACGTTCGTATGCACCGAACCCAAATATGTTTCTATTGGAGGTCTACACAGTTTTTATAATGCAAGAAATTTCAGAGGATTTTGGAATTGATTAGCCCTGTACTGAATGTATGTGTTGCTATGAGAGGTTTTGCTACTTCAATCCTATTAAAATTTTCTTCTCATATTGGTATAAATTCATTCATATTGCCTATAAATAGCAATAAGTGTGCTCTTAGGAGATGTTCGTATGCACCGAAGCCAAATATGTTTCTATTGGAGGTCTACACAGTTCTTCTATCATGCAAGTAATTTCAGAGGAATTTGGGATTTATTCGCCCTGTACTGTATGTATGTAATTGCTATGAGAGGTTTTGCTACTTCAATCCTTTTGGCATTTTCTTCTCATTTTTGCTATAAATTCATTATTATTGCCTTAGAATAGCAATAAGTGTGCTCTTAGGAGATGTTTGTATGCACCGAACCCAAATATGTTTCTATTGGAGGTCAACACAATTCTTCTATAATGCAAGAAATTTCAGAGGATTTGGAATTTATTCACCCTGTGCTGTAGGTATGTGTTGCTATGAGAGGGTTTGCTACTTCAATCTTATTAAAATTTTCTTCTCATTTTTCACCTAAATTTATTAATATTGTCACAAAATAGCAAGAAGTGTACTCTTAGGAGATGTTCGTATACACCGAGCCCAAATATGTTTCTATTGGAGGTCAACACAATTCTTCTATATTGCAAGAAATTTCAGAGGATTTGGGAATTTATTCACCCTGTGCTGTATGTATGTAATTGCTATGAGAGGGTTTGCTACTTCAATCTTATTAAAATTTTCTTCTCATTTTTCACCTAAATTTATTAATATTGCCACAAAATAGCAATAAGTGTACTCTTAGGAGATGTTCTTATACACTGAGCCCAAATATGTTTCTATTGGAGGTCAACACAATTCTTCTATAATGCAAGAAATTTCAGAGGATTTTGGGATTTATTCACCCTGTACTGTATGTATGTAATTGCTATGAGAGGTTTTGCTACTTCAATCCTATTAAATATTTCTTCTCATTTTTTCTCTAAATTTCTTAATATTGCCTTAAAATAGCAATAAGTGTACTCTTAGGAGATGTTCCTATGCAGCGAACCCAATTATGTTTCTATTGGAGTTCTACGCAGTTTTTATAATGCAAGTAATTTCAGACGATTTGGGAATTTATCAACCCTGTACTGTATGTATGTAATTGCTATGAGAGGGTTTGCTACTTCAATCCTATTTAAATTTTCTTCTCAATTTTGCTATAAATTCATTAATATTGCCTTAAAATAGCAATAAGTGTGCTCTTAGGAGATGTTCCTATGCACCGAAGCCAAATATGTTTCTATTGGAGGTCAACACAATTCTTCTATAATGCAAGAAATTTCAGAGGATTTGGGAATTTATTCACCCTGTGCTGTATGTATGTAATTGCTATGAGAGGGTTTGCTACTTCAATCTTATTAAATATTTCTTCTAATTGTTTCTCTAAATTTCTTAATATTGCCACAAAATAGCAATAAGTGTGCTCTTAGGAGATGTTCGTATGCAGCGAACCCAAATATGTTTCTATTGGAGGTCTAAACAGTTTTTTATAATGCAAGAAATTTCAGAGGATTTGGGAACTTATTCACCCTGTGCTGTATGTATGTGTTGCTATGAGAGGTTTTGCTACTTCAATCTCATTAAAATTTTCTTCTCATTTTTCCCCTAAATTTATTAATATTGCCTTAAAATAGCAATAAGTGTGCTCTTAGGAGATGTTTGTATACACTGAACCCAAATATGTTTCTATTGGAGGTCTACACAGTTTTTATAATGCAAGTAATTTCAGAGGATTTGGAATTTATTCACCCTGTGCTGTATGTATGTAATTGCTATGAGAGGTTTTGCTACTTCAATCCTATAAAAAAAAATCTTCTCATTTATTCTCTAAATTTATTGATATTGCCACAAAATAGCAATAAGTGTGCTCTTAGGAGATGTTCGTATGCACCGAGCCCAAATATGTTTCTATTGGAGGTCAACACAGATTTTTATAATGCAAGTAATTTCAGAGGATTTTGGAATTTATTTGCCCTGTGCTGTATGTATGTGTTGCTATGAGAGGTTTTGCTACTTCAATCCTATAAAAAAAAATTCTTCTCATTTTTGGTCTAAATTCATTCACATTGCCACAAAATAGCAAAAAGTGTGCTCTTAGGAGATGTTCGTATTCACTTATGTAGGATTACCTAATCTTAACAAGTTGGATTGTGTACTGTGAAATGAAAAAGAAATGGCACTGAGTCATATTTGATATGAAACTCCCTATAGTATTGACTGTGTATTCCTCAATCAGCAGTTTGAAATTTGCAACAAAATTTCAACTAAAAATTTGAGTCCCAAATTCCATATTATTTCCAAGACTGGCAAAAAAAGTACAAATAAACGTAGTCTACAGAAATGTTCGCAGTCACTGATACCTGACTTGGTAGTTTTTCTAGCCTATTTTCATTATTCTAGATGTAAAATAAAATTCCTATGTTTACTTTTTTACACTATCCTACTGTACTTACTGTGCTGTATACAATCAGTGTTCCTTGTCTTTTTGTTGTTGTTAACATAAACCTGTTTACATCGTTTATCTTGATTCTAGTCACAAACTTATCAATAACTCGGAAAGTAAACAATGTATGATTCTCAGAGAGAGAGGAAACAACAACAGTATCAGCAGGGAGCAAATATGATACAAACACCAGACCAAGCTCACTGCTTACAGTGATACTGCATGGTAGTGAGTAGCCTGATGTGTTGTAGTCATGTAACATCCCTCCCTCCATGTTGTATCTAATGGCTCTTTTGAGTGTAGATATAAACAGATTATCTCCATAAACTGTTATATCTACAGGATAATCACTTCCTGATCCTTCCAAGGTGATTGTCTTGATTTTATTTAAACTAAAATCAAACACAATCACCTCGTAAGAAGACAAACCAATAAATATCTCTCCCTCTCTGACAGTCATACAATTGGCTTCTCTATCGCGTAACTGGTGTGTGGGTATGTCGTCTGTCTTGATATTGAAGACATCCAACTGATCACCACACACAGTGACTATACGAGAATCATCCAAGAATGAAACATAACGAGGCGGCCATCTTGAAGGATTCTTAAATTCTTTAGAATAAAACCGAGTTATAAATGGCGACGAAGAATCATGAATATTTAATGCAAACAGGTCTATGAATGATGTCCCTGTGTCTTCGTTGTTACCGCTAACAGCAACTTTGGTAGAATCCAACGTCATATCGCACAGCTCCCAACGACTTCCACCGGTAAACCTGGGCAACTGTGTACGTTGAACTCTATTATATACAAGGCAAAAAAGTACAATATTAGGTCAAGTTTACAAGGCCGTATCCATGGTAACGGAGAATGTTGTCAGACACTATCCATATAGCCGCTGGAGAAATTGTTCATAATAAAAACAAGAAAATAACGGAAGCTGAAGCACCCTCCCCAAATACCAAATAATAATCAAATAAATAAGGAAATAAACAAACAACTAATTTATAACAAACTAACGGATCGAGTATATTTGCGAACATGTTGAGAGGAATTTCGCTCTAAACACGAGCTCTGGGATATGGAGATAGCTGTTTACACGATTGAGTGTATCAATTCATAGGACATACAGTGTAATAGGCGATTGGCCCGTAAGACGGGCTTTCGTCGAGCGCCCGGATCACGGGCGAACATTACGATGTGATTTATTAATTGTTAAAATTATGAAACAAACAATAAGATAACTGTGGATCAGTGAGAAGCGAGGGCTTAATTAGGTTACTCAGAAACTAGACATAGCCGCTGGTGATGATATATTTTTTACAGTATCAGGCTGCATGGACCGGCGTCCGACCTCGTGCGAATTAAGAAAGAACGTAAAAAGAGAAACTTAACAGGAAAAATGTACAGAAGCTGAAGCCCCTCCCCCCCCCCCTGCCAATTCTGGATAAATCAAGTTGTAGACAATTAAATAAGCAACTAAACTAAAAACTAAACAATTAAACTAACGGGTCGATCGAGTATGCTGAGAGGAATTTCGCTCATACAAGCTATGTAGGCCTACGTACGTGATATAGGCGATTGGCCCATGGAACGGGCTATAATTTGTAGAGCGCCTGGATCACGGATAAACGGTACGTACGGTTGTATGCATGATTTGTAGGGAAATCATTAAACAAACATAAACTTGTTAGGCGTGAGGGCTTAAAGTTCCTTGTAAAATATGCATAACCCCCGCCGCCCCCCCCCCCCCCCGCCCCACCCCGCGCAAAGTAATTAAGTCAATAATTAAAGAAATGAAAAAAGAAAAACAGAAAAATTAACAAAAGGCTGAGACCCCTACCACCAACCCTCACCGCCGCCTCCCGTCAATTCCTTTCTCCAAAACGATTCAATCAGCAAATAAATAAACAACAATAAACAAATTAAAATGTAAAAAGACAGGAAAGATTAACGGCTGTACAGCAAAAGTAATTAAAAATAGGTGGCCTATGTAGTTATACGTCGTACCATTCCTTAAGAATATGGCACTATATAGTGCATGCATGGATGGCGTAATATGACGCAAACATCAATATTAAGCCGTAGCGTATGATATCAAAAATTAGAGAGGAGTATTGATTGTTTCAGTCATATTCCTCATGACGGATCGTAGGTCTATAATTAATATAGGTCAGCTAAACAGCGGGAACTTTGCGAAATTGGATCCGAGAAAAGTAACACCACATGGAAACGATCGAAAATACCTGTCCCTTGGTAAACTATCAGAAGCACAACACCTAACAGAAAAGAACTGATCCAGGACCTCCGCACGATTTTGCAAACAGACACAACGGGGCGAAAGTTTTTAAATCGATGGCGCTATATATACCAATTAGTCAGAGCCGTATATAGAGAGAGTACGGCTCTGCAATTAGTGTTCTGGATTAATAAATGTAAATAAAGCGGTAAATGTTTAAATAGATGGCGGGCTTCCACAACTGATTCTCAAATAAAGTTTACACCCTACAAAGCAGCCGCAAGTGCTTTTCGCAGTGGGGGGGGGGGGCGAAATCTTGTTATCAATGATAGGCTTAATTTTAACGATATATCATACACAAATTGCATTTCCATGAACGGAAGAACAAATGTCCTACGCTTTTATACTGAACAAAGAAGCACATTCCGAATTGAATTTCAAATATTATGCAGTATTGTAGTGAATTACATACGAATTACCAGGTCCTCTGCTTCAATATAATATGGATATTTCAAAGACATTGTAATGGTTGCAATATGGCGTTGAGAAAGGCTTGTAGCTAAACTGATCTATCGTTTAAAATATCTACTGCTCTTAATTGTTCACTAATCAAATCAATTAATACAAATACCTCATTTATACGACAAACTAAATGTTCCGTTAATAGTAAATAATAAGTTGGCTAATCATTCATAGATAAACCTGGCTTATAAATTATATATAAGAAAAAATGATACATTAATGTTTGAACAGAAATTCTAGTCTACAAGGATCACATGGAGCATACATTCAACCAATCAAGGGTAGCTTTGGGGCAATATCACACCTAATTTAGGCTGGTGTTACACCCCTTGAGGGTGTTTGAGCGGTGGGGTTTCTTGGTTAGTATTTCATTACTTGATGGTGTTCATGGATATCGAATCGGAAAGAATAATTCCTTTCCTGACATTTATTGTACTGCTTCCAAGTCTCTGCGAAGGAATTTCTCACAATTTAAACCCGGTGAATTCGTCACCCCCCCCCCCCACCACTCCACCAGGGCTACAAACAAATTCCGGTGAAATAAAACCAAATCTCTCTGAAAAGTAACATGTGTGTATGTTTCAAAGCGCTATTCGAGAACAAGAATATCCAAACCTCCACCAATCCAGAACACCAGGGCTAAAATAAAAAAAAATCCCAAGGAATGATCCTCTTAGGAAGAAATAACACCGCTGCGTAAATAGTCTGGTAAGGCGGATCCCAACGAAAATCAAATATCCTTGCACCCATCCGCCAAAGACAACGTTTCAAAATCAAAATATTTTATTCACTTTCTTAGTTGAGAACAGTGACAATGAAATTGTCTCTTCATACACCCACCAAATGGTAAGTTAAGCGAAATAATATTGGTGGGGGGGGGGGGGGGCTGTTGCTCCTTGCTATACGCCACTTAAATATTTCAAAACGCTTCAATGTCTGAGGGATTGGCCCTCTACACCCCGCCTGACCTCTTTAGAATATATTTGACGGTTAAGCAGTTAACATGTTGATTCTTTTAATGTAAATCAATAGACCGGTTATCGAGATCCTGAAGTTCGTTTGACCAGGGAGTTATTGCATAACAACTCCCTGGTTTGACCGCTCTGATATTTGCTGCAGACGCCGATGAATCGGTAGCAATAAACAGAGGGGAACGTTAAATTGCCATGTGATGTACCGTATGACACGCCTCTTAGCCATGTCTATGTCTAAGCTAGTGAAGTTAAACAAAGCTGCCAGTATCTAAGTCTTGTCCGTCGCCAATAGATGGAGCTACTTATTTACCTCAGAGATGACTTTTTTCTGCATGTTTCCAGTTACCACCATTCCGTCTGCACCATAGCAGCCAAGGCACTGATGTATATAGTGGCATGGATATACAACGGTTTTATATACTTCTAAATCTAAATTTAAGAACGGGATAATCCTTCTAGTTTCAGTTTCAAACTTCTGATTGACAGGTTTTGAATTTCACTTGTTAATGTTGTTTGATATTCTTCTCTATCGTGAGGTTTCCTTTAAGACTATATGCTGTCGGGAAACGATGCTTTGAAAACGAGCTTATTGCCGCCAATGTCACATGTATAACTCACAAGAGAGTGAAAACGGCTGTTTACATTTATTAGCAAATGCACTGCCTGTAACTATGAAATATATCTCAACAGAACAACCTCACACACACACACCAACTATAAGACTTCCCTTTGAATATCAAAATATATAAATTCTCCCCATTATTTTAATATTTATATTCCACAGCCTCAAATACGAGAGCGCAACCCTCTAGCTTCATTATGAAGAGAGATAAAGAATTTAAAATTAGATTTACTATCGCATTTATGAATACTGAGATCTCAACAGTGAGTAAAATATATTTATAGGTCTGTGTGCTAAGTATACCTGTTTGTTTCTACACACGGGTGAGTCCTGAATGTATCAGTGGCGTTGACGTCTTATATAGAATGACCTTTGACCTCACAAAAAGCAATATATTTGTACTAACCCAGGTGAATGTACTTACAAATTATGAAGTTCATTTAAGTTGCACCTCTGGAGTGATGGTGTTTACATGATTCTCGGACTTCCATCACTGTTAACCTTAAACGATCTTTGACCTCCACTATAAATACATAATGATTCTTGCACTCACAAATATGGATCTCTATTCCACACATTCAGCCCATTCAAGTTTCAATATTTGAGGCACTGTCACAACAACATTATCAGACTTTGACCACTATTGACCTCACATGAGCTTTGACCCCAACATAACAAAATGCTTTCTTTGTACTCACTACGGTAAAGTGTCTTACAACGTATGAAGTTTTAAGCTTGGAGTTATGTTTATATAAAAATTATGTGTTATTATTATTATTATTACAAGTTCTTAATTTTTGGACCTCATTAGAACATAATAAGTTTCTTGAACTAGCTTAGATGGATTCACATACGATGTATGAATTTCATCTAAACTTTAATTTAGAGTTTTTTACAAGGTTTACAGACTGTAACCTGTGTTGAACTCAAGTGATCTTTAATCTCTACATAAAACAACACAATATTGTACTCATTAAGGTAAATACACACACCTAGTATTAAGTTCATCCCAGATCGACTTATTACTATGGATCCTTATTGAGTTATCTTGTTTAAAAGGTTTTCAGACTTTGACATCTGTTGACCTGGTAAGTCCATTTGCATCCACCAATTTCAATTGGGTTCTTTTACTAACTTAAAGACAAATCCATATACAATGCATCTACTTCAGCCTTGATACACCTTTTGAGTTATTGTGTTTACAAACAGTATGGCATACACACAGACGCACCCGCGCAAATACCCACACACGACATCACCATCACATAAATTCCTTATAACTCCGCCAACTTAATGAAAAAAAGAACTGAGAAAGAAATGAACCGTCGCATCGCTGAAAGGAACACAGGGATATATTCATGACATATTAGAATGAAGCATTTGTGAAGTGGGAGATGGGTGTAACCTTCAGTCTAAAGAGAACGAGATTGATACGGTAAAGTGGGAGGAGGGTCACATTAGAGGCAATTGATTAAGGCGGGTTACTAAAGAGGGTATTACTAACGGTGTGATGATGGGATGGTCCGAAAAGTCCATCTTCTGACAAATTTCTCAACGTTGCGCACGATCCGCTGCTCAACTAAACTGGAAAAAAATAGTATATACTTAATTAAAGGTTCATATTAATCATACGATAAAAGGGCAAAATTATTCGTTTAAGTAAGCAGCATTGCACCTTTAACACAGTGTAGTGATTTCAGGGTGGTGAGAAAGTAGATTTTCTCACACAAATTTGTTCACACCCATTGTATTATTATATGCCAGTAATTAGAGAGCCTTGTCTTTGTAATTAAACTCATGATAATCTTTAAGTGTGAATTGAGAAACCAATGAGCCATACGTATAAGTGTCATCTGTGTGGCTTATCTTGATTTAAAAGCCTGGGAAAGTTTTACTGCATACTCTTATCTTCTTCCTTTTCCTGGGAAAATTTTACTGCATGCATACGCTTATCCTGTTCTTTGTAAAGGGTGCGAAGACAGCTGGATTAGTTTAAGATTGGTGGGGTCAGTACCTGGGCATGGTTTGTGTATAAAAAGGGATGTATCAGTGGATCTAAGTTACTTGTGAGTTGTTCGTTGCTAGTAGCTAGTTGTTCATTTTTTAGTAGTTACTCGAGAGTTGACAGCTGTTAGTTATTGTTCAGTCAGTTCTTGTTTGCTTGTTGTTATTTAGCCTTTTAAGTCAGTATTTTGCATTAATAAAAAAAGAAGCCATCTTTTAATAGCTGTGTTTCGTGACTTATTTTGGAGCTACTATGTTATTCTTTTAACACTAAGCAGTTCCGTTAAAATGTCTACAACTTACGGTGAAACATTTCCGTTTCTACGAATTGGTGGCAACGCTACACTATACTGACTTGAAAACTATATATAAATATGTCTAACACACGCACAGCGTTGTTTGTTCTATGTAGACATGTTCAAGAGGCTACTTTCGGAACACACAATTTGGATACAAGGTTTCATTGATGCTGAGAAATGAACAGCATAAAATGGGTGCGTCTCAGAAGTGATTGAATCTTTCGAAGAACTAATGTGTTGAACTAAGTACAGTCAAATTAGATTATATTTAGTAGAAATATCATTTTATTTAATGTATCTCAAATACAGATTCAAATGGTATTATAAATAACTAATATGATGTACACAACCAAAGTAATGTAACAGTAAGAAATATTGATCCCAAACATGTTAGTTCTCTCATTAAGATTTCCAATAATGAAGTAAGTATTTTACGAGTTGACAGATAGGTCTACATTGCAAGAGCGTCAAAAGTAGTCTACAGTTTTTCATCTGAATTGAGATTGACCACTCACTAAGAGTTAATGCTTTTATTATGGAGTGATATGTAAGATACAGTAATAACGCTATAAGAACTTAACGCTTAAACCTGATATACTAATGTCAATCTAGTTAAAGCATATTCCCATAACTGCATTGAAATAATTATTGGAAATCTTAAATCACATCACAAATTTTGATGAACGTATCTGGCAACAGTTCTATATTGTTTGTTTCTATCCACATCCACAGTGTACGAATAACTTATTTACCGATGAAAACAATACAATAAATAAGTAGAAAGTTGATTAAATTTAACAATGTAAATTAACATGATATAACAGGAACGTAAAGTATGCCACGATCATCTGCCATTATGAAACCCATATTACTAAAAATGATCAGGACGTTGTTAACCCATGTAGATTGTTTTTACCTCCATGGTTAACCTACACTTCCTGGTGGACAATCGGTTTATACGGTAATGGGTATATAACCATATCTAGAGTTAGGAACAGGATATTACGATGTTAGTCTCAGCTAAGACTATAGACTACCTTTCTCTTTAAACTTAAGTGTCACGTTGCATACTGCCGGAATAACTCATAAAGCTATATCGTCTAAACCATAGCCATTTACAAATATAATACGATATAACAGTGTATTATGCTGTAATACATACAGAAAGTGGAACACTTACATTGAAAGTCAATATAATTCACTTGTGTGATGTTGCCTTGAATCGTTCTTCGTCAGCTTAAAAGAGACACCCGAGCTGAAAATGATGACGAAGAGTATATTGATGTAACCAGAAGAGGAGGAAGTTATCCCGATGTGTTGAGGATGACGCCACGGAAAGACGACAAATGGAAGTGAGCCGTGAGAGTCGCAATATGAAACCAGATCATTGAACTGAACTAGACTGCACATATCAAAACTGATCGCGTGACTGACTAACAACGCCCACTACAATATGTACGTTATTGTTGCATTGAGCGCCACAGCTTGGTTCACAGGTTGATTTGTATTTTGTCCTTCGTAAATACGCCTACTCCAATAAAGACAAAGGTGTCTTCTATATTTATTTAAGTCAGGGTTGTTCAAGCTAAGCTGAAAGCATTCCGCTGACCTTAAAATGTATGAAAGCTTACAGCTGAGGTATAGTTATCACGGCATTTTGCCAACTTTTTGCCACCTTGTTTGAATAACTGCCATTTCAACAATTTCCTTCGATTTGGCTGAAATTCATGAGAGGTTTTGTGAATTAAATTTTAATTTGTTTAATTTTATCTAATAAATTTGAAGGTCACGAGAGGTCATTTTCGGAAGTGTAAAAATGCTACTCCTCTTAGAGCTTATGTCGAAATTGTGGATATGTTGTGGATATAGCGTTTGAATGGTGGTGAACAAAGGTTGTTCAGAAAAAGAATTTTTTTCGTCATGTGAGGGCCATAAACAGGGCCTTCTGTATACAGTTTTCAGTTGTGATGTACTCTTGGACAGCTCATAATTTGACCACCTCTGTGTCAAATTTACTGGAACAAATTTGGTGGATATAAGTTGAAAGTGAAAGACAAGATGCTGGCATTTTGTACTCACTGAAAGTGTGAGTACATACAAACATTACGTGTTGCTGCCGCTGGCCTCAGAAAACAAAAAGGCTTGCTTGACATCGCTGGTTAATAGAGAAGTTTGTGGTCTATTCAACTGGAGGTCATCGGTGAACTTATTTTGTACGGGATTATTTTTGACGGGAGTAATTTACTTTGGATGGGATTTATTTCAAGGGGTAATTGTTTTTCTTATGACGGGATGCGGGATGAGGTAGATTTAATAGCGTGCGGGGTGAACTTAGTTTCGACAGATTTTTTGTTATGACATAGAAAATTATAAAGTATCTCATAAATATCAAAAAATCATGAGATCTTACAAGGATAACATTGGCTCACATTGGCTCACAAACCATGTTACGATAAAGTCATCCATGAAACCTCAGTACAGTTTTGTATTCTGGTTTAAATATACTACGAAGGCAGCTCTGCACATTATATATTCAAGAGCGCAACTTAGCGGTAAGTATAACCTTTTGAATTTTCAAATTTATTTCAATACGTTATCATTGTTCATTTAATAGAAATTAAAATTAAATTGATCTTTCTGTCTCTTTTTTCAAAACAACTATTTTGTTTACAACTTTTTAACATTTAACAAACTATTTTTGCTAAGAAGGGTCATAAAGCAAGAGAAAAGGAGATGGGAGGAAAGGAAATGACACCGTTATCCCGCGTATGTCTTATACTTTTCGCGCAAACAAATGGATAACCTGCTCAAAAACCAAAATAAACGCTTAGCTGAGCCTCTGCAGCATTGCTGGTCTTAACTGTTCCTTTCGTGTATCACACCTTTCTAACAGTACTTTTCACAGTAGAGCGGATACGTGGTGTTCATTGTGTAGGCACACGGCGGATGTATCACCAGCACTCTTGTATTACCATTGTATTACATATGATGTAGACCGTGTACTGTATCATAGTAGGAAGTCAGTAGTGAACTCGAATTAGCTGATATTCACTCTCGAACAGAAAATTGTGAATGCAGTGACACCCACACATTATATTTACATTTTGAAATTATAGTAAATTTCAACGTTCTCCTGCCAGCTTAAGTCGCCAGAAGAGTACTCTTTTAACTAGGTTCTTCTGTTGCTATCAGTGGCGGAAATAGAAATTCCGAAGTTGGGGGAGATGTCATGTGAGGGGCAATCATTCAACTTGGAAGTGCAAAACACAATCTACAAAGTGTACTGGACAGGTTAAGGGGCTAGGGAACACCTCTTACCCCTCCTCATATTACGCTTAACGGTGAACCAATTATCACTTTGTATTATTTTTGAAATTCAAAACTGGGAGGAAACCAATTTGTACATTTAACATTTTTCAAGAGAGATCAGATGTTGACCGATGTCGAGACCGACTTTCAGCGAATAGCTGAGCAACTGCACAGTGTCTTAGCTGAGAATGCAGGTCCCCCAGAAGCTGAAAGACTTTAAGATAGTTCTTGTATGATTTTGGAATGCAAATATACAAGTAAACAAAAGGTATTACACATACAGTTCTGTGGAATGTATCCGAGGCCGTAGTGGTCATCAAGGGGCCCGCCGAATAACCCTTGCTTCTTCGTAGTGAATTTAAAGGACAAAATCACATCTCAGCAAGAGTGATTTAATTTCTGTAGGTGGTACGTATTCAAAGCTTCCCCACTAGACCCGATCAGGACTTTGAAATATATTCCATAAAGATGGAAATCATTTCCATATAAATTTAAGTGTAAATTCCTCCTTCCGAGATGTATTTCTTCTTCTGAGAGCCCCGTACTCCTGGCCGCCCCTTTTCTTCTAAGGCCAATAACACAATAACAATGTACAGTTGTAAAAATAATACGCACCCTCCTCCTCACCACCACTTGTGAATTCTTTAAAGGTGAGGTATTCAGCTCGGACAGCACTCACAGCAGCAAACTTGAGGAGACATGGAGAAACAGCTAGTAGTGTGAGGTGGAATACCACTACACGTTTGGGGCAGGGCTACGCATAAACAAACAAAATTGATCTAGGTTAATTGCTTAATACCCCATTTTAATATCATGTTCATAATCTAGTTGTAGTTATTTGAGCTTGAGACTTAATTAACTTGATTTTTTGTTGCTATGAATGTGTGTATTTCAATAGGTGGTGAGTGTCACGTTGGCACATCGTCCTAAAAAATGAAATGATTGTTTATATCTCCTAGCTTGGAATGTTTTACAACTGGTTCACTCAATCCATTAATGTACTTTGTGATTTATCAAAATACATTTAATATGTATTGTTCTGTGAATAAATGATTGATACTACAGAAGACACAAAACCGAAAATGATGGGATGTGTGTGCCTCAGAAGTGCAGTTTGTTGTCAGAATTTCAGTAACTAGACATAAGTTTTAACATTTCACCTACTATCCTGCTTCAGGTTTACCACAGGCAGTCCAATTCACATCATGTGCCATATCCTTTCAAATAGAGAACAATTTGCCACTGCATTAGAAATTAGTAGAACACGGTTTATCGTAACTGATACCCTAATTTGTGAAGAGGGTACAATTTTTTTGTATATGATTGACTTTATAACTATTATTAATGAAATGTTAAGGAAATCCTGGTCTGCTCGGGTACATATTGCCAATACTTGTGCTTAGTAGCGCAGTACATCATCAAAACAGGACTATGAGGTTTCTGGCATCATATAACAATGATTGTGTTAAGTAAACAATAATGAGGAAGTCATTAGTGTTATTCAAGATAGGCTTCAAAATAAACAAAAAACAAAAATAAGTGTTGTTGGGAATTCGAAAAGCTCCAAAAATGAAAATCCCAATTTTCTATTATGGTGCATTTAAGAGATGAAGAAACTGGTCACCAACTTAAATAAATGGGGAAGTCCATTCAGTGATGACATCATTTCCTTGCAATTGAAATTCATTACTTTTTTAACATTGAAATTAAGCAATGGAATTGAGAGCTTATGATTATAACAAGATGCCGTCATATGTATTTAACTGTTTCAATACATCAACATATTCATTCAGAAAGCATGTGATATCCCTCAAGCCATAGTCAGTGCCCTTCAGTACCTATACAGAGAATATGCCATCGCAGCTTAAAAATTATTTTGATGCCGGCCTCTTTCCAACCGAAAAGCAGAGAAGAAAGATTGTCCACTACGTTATTAACAAAACCTCAGAATATGTAAGGTGGGCATGTCTTTCAATATGGTAATTTCCAGCTATGGTTTATTTAACCATGTTTAAGATGTGTTTAACTATGTTGTTAAAGACATAAATAAATGCACAAGATATTTGATTTATGAAACTTAAAACAATACTATTTTGTTTTGTATTCAAACATCGTTAAATCAATAGTTTCCCGAGTGAACTGATTGTATCAGATATCAGTCTTGTCTGCAATAACCCATTTACTCGTTAACGCTTTTGCTCAGGTGTTTAATTGTGTATTTGTTCAGGGGTTATTTGATTGACGGAAAACTTAAAAATACTCCTTCTGTATGTATGATAGAATTTGATGAAACTTAGTTAAATGATCTTTAAGCTAGCAACAATAAGGGAATTCATGTAATAGTAATCAATACACATTATTATATAGTGCTTCACATATAGCATATCTCAAAGCACTTTACAATGAATAACAGAGCATAACAGAGAAAACGGAAATTATATACAAAACAATTTAATAGTTATAATACTTAGCAAAGAGGAAGGTCTAAAGAAATGTTCTCTCATACGCAAAGAGACTAAGGCGTTCAATAATTTTTGTACGCTCACATTACACAGAACGCCTTACCACCTAAGCCATGATTCAAACTCACTACCTCCCACACCATAATCAAGTGCTCTAATTACTGAGCTACTGTATGTTCCCTCTCAATTCTACAAATTACAAACCCTAAACCTAGCAACATAATTTCTCTTCTGTTTTGTAATTTCTTTGCCAGAACTACATATAGGCCCAGTCCTGTTCCTGACATTCTTAAATAAAAAGATCTTATTTTGTAAAGAACCATGAGGTGAAAATGTCACCACATAGAAACGTAAGATAGAACTGTAGTATGTAATGACAAATATATCGGCAACAAAAACACTACTTTATATGCTATCATTACTTTCAAGCAAGCACTTGATGATATTTATATGTGATATCAAGATCATGAGACTTAAGTCACATGAAACTTTGATGAACATCATGCTTGGTAAATGACGAACTTTTGGTTCCGATAAGTGTAATTATGTGTGTGTACCATGAGCTTGTGGACATGATATCTCAAGAACTAAGTGTTGAATTGATATCATACTTAATGTATGTTGGTCATGGGTAGTAGACGATCCCTGTTGTTTTTGGTGCATTCAACATGAATATCAATAAGTGGGCGGGCTTCAGGTAAAATTCTTACAATTGCAATATCTTTACAACTGTCAGCATGAGTTGCCTTGTATTTGGTGCTAATATAGACAGTTTGCGGGTGTTTATATACAGTAGGAACTGATATCATCACATTAATTATTCATGAGTGGTAGCATTAGTATCTTATTACGTGTTGGATTTATATCATAATTGGTAGATCATGGGTACTGGATGATCCAAATTGATTCTTGTGCAGGTTCCATGAATAGAAGTGATGAGCTAAGTTAGACAAATTAAAATATCAGCACTGTATATTTGCAGCCGTAAGCATAATTTAGCCCATATTATTTATGAAGGTATATATTGGTTGTATGCAAGTATCTATATTTGTTTAGCATTTCAGATAGAAGAGTGGTATAATTTATATTTATTCACATGCCCCATTTAGCAAAACAATTGAAGAATTTCATTTGGAATCGGAACATCGCCTGATTTGTGTCTGGTTTAGTATTAGTGAACTCATGCAGTTATGTCAATGTGGAGTATTGTGATATAGTTTGTCTCTAGGAATGTCATGACTGAGGTCAGACTTTCTACAATTTCCAGTTACTTGTAGGTTTTACACGTAGAGCTTAAATAGAAAGTTTTATAACTTACAGTATACGGGAAGTTGATTTTCCTACTTTCAGTTCGATGTTGCAAGAGATGAAAAAGACAGAGAGAAATGGAAAGAAACTTCAAGGACTGATGACTTATCACCATGGAAGAAAAACCACCATTGAAGGGGAAATGTCTGTAACAGAAGTTAAGGAACTCCAACCCAGCTTTACTGGAAGCAAGTGAGGTAATTTGCTGTACCTACTTTTATAAACCTTCAATATACGGGTATTGTATAGGGGGGCATAAGTCATATCAGGGATTAGAGTTAAAGATGTTTCTTTTTCGTATACTACTTGAATGTTGCTTAAGCTTTGGGACAATGATTCTTGGGAATTGAACCATAAGTGGTGTTTCAAATGGGAGATCAAAGGTCATATACAGCTCAGGTGCTTCTCATAAAATAATAATAATAATAATGATAATAATAAAAATAATGACTTGAAAATATCTGTTGATTTACAGCAGAGGCCAACATCAAACACTGACATCATTATCACAACTGGTATGAACACCGTATTTGACAATTTTATACATTGAGTAAAATACACTCTTGGTTGAAGCTGAAATGAAAAGTCAGTTAAGTAAAAAATATATATGAAATGTTGCATTGTAATTTGGCTATTCAAAGCCAAAATCAGAATCATTCTAAGGGCCACCCTATTGTAAGTACCTCTGGGACATTTTGTAGTGTTCGCAGGTGAGTGATAGCACATTCAGGAAAAGGAATCACAGAGACTTGTTTTCCTGTTTAAAATGTGTTGAGCAGAAATATATGGTAAGAAATATACTGATGTAGGACTCACTGCAACATAATGTTTTAGTTCTGTCCTGAAAAGCCTTTAGGTTCCATGCTGGAAGCAAAGGAACCTATGCAGTCAGGTTGGCGTGTGTGGTGTATACGTCTGTGACACTTGCTTGGGTCCGTCATAACTCAACAATGGAGTGATGGATATTTGTCATACTTGCTGTGTAGATGTATTCAAATGAGAAGGTGTGCCCTATTGCGTTTGGCAATGACCTTATGAATATTAATGAGGAATGGGTTCAAATGTAAAATATTTACATTGTAATAACACTGCAATCTCAAGTCCGAGTGTAACCAAACTTAGTATACAGTTGTTGGTTAATAACTGGTACATATAAGCCTAACGGCATTGAGACCATCTGGGCCCCCAAAAATTCTGGGCCTATTTTGGGCAAGGTGGACCAAAATTTAATTCCACCTCAAATGCATTTTGTGACTCTTTAGGCCCCAAATTGTGGAGACCAATATTTGTGGTGCCATTTTTGCACTCAAATCTAGAGCTTCAATTAAATGGGGGGGGGGGTGCAAATTCATGTGTAACCCAGTTTGTTTTGGCCACATATTTTGGGACCAGGCAAACTTTTATCTGGCCAAATTTTTTTGAGGAGGGGCCAAATTGTTAAAACTGCTATAACTCCACAACGTTAAATTGATTGTATCCAAATATGGAATACAGTTTTTGTTTAATAGGTGGTACATGTGGGCGTAATTATTTTTGTCCCATTTGAGCCCAACATTTTGCTGGGCCCTTTTTGGGTGAGTGGCTCAAAATTGTATTGCCATCTCAAATGCAACACTTTCATATTTCACTTAGCATTTGGCTGTTGTTTTTTAAAAAAATTTTATGATTCGGTTGGTGCGTGGACCCCCTTGATACATTATGCTGCATGAGCCAGTTTCATAACTATTTAATTTATTTTAGTTACAAAGTGAGTTTGAGAGAGTAACTAGAAAGGACATTTCATCACTTCATGACAACCTTTCTGCAGTGGCTTAAAGAGTCAAGGAGTTTGCAGAGGGTAATCAGCTACTACATGATTCTTTAAAGACTTGAAACTTGGACATATCGCAGGCATTAGCAATTGATGAGGAAACAAGTCAATGTATGTTTTGATGCACTATCTACTAGTCATTTGTAATCGTTACATACCTTTGCAAGATTATACTATTTGTAAATTACTATTACGCAAAATTAAGGATCATTTCTGGCAAAATCCACTCACATATGCAGCATGGCAGATGAAAACTACAGTTGACCAGCACATTAATTCTTCTATGTTGCTGCTTTAATAATGTGTATGTGTGTTTGTTGTTGTACAATTATCTGATATTTACAAGTATGTTTTAAAGGTCAACAAATACACACAATGAATGTTTGCAACCAAGCTCTCTCAATGATGCTACAGGGAAGGTGAAAAGGCCACTTTGTCGAAATATTGGAGACCTATTGTTATTGACTTTTACCACAGCTGATGAGGGGTTGGAAAGAGATTTGGAGGTTGCAGTAGGTTGATAACAGTGATCAAGTGGGTGATGCTACATTACGACTACAAAGACAGTTTGCTTTGCTATTTGTCATAGGGTTATTTGAATTTGAATTTCCAATCAGAAGCCATCAGTTGCCATACTGCTATGTTGAAGTATCATATAGCCTAAGTAATGCATATATACACACAAAACTGAGATCTAGCATTTGAACTGTGCACTGATGTGTTCAATCGAAGTAGACACTAACAATGGAAACAATTCCATACAATCTGTAGCTATAGGAAATGTTCTGCCATAAGACTAGTAACAATACAATCAACTGAACTCTACATGTACTGTATTATTGGTTCGAATGACGATGTTTATTTAACAGAAGGTTTATGGCTATAGCTTGTGATTCCTTTGAATAAATCTGGTTTAGAAGTAG
Source organism: Apostichopus parvimensis (assembly GCA_000934455.1). Lineage (NCBI taxonomy): Eukaryota > Metazoa > Echinodermata > Holothuroidea > Aspidochirotida > Stichopodidae > Apostichopus > Apostichopus parvimensis. The sequence goes on along the minus strand of KN885545.1, from coordinate 14,154 downwards.
GCTACAATAGTTTGTTCGTTGAGTTTGACGCACTCATGCAAAGCTTACATATTGTGGGTTGTAGATCTAACGGGTTGTAAAAATGCAGGCAAAATCATTATGATTGTCGAGAATCCTACATGAACACAATATGTGAATCCGTGTACTAAAAAATATTTTACTATAGTAAGAAAATGTGTGGTGTTTATGTATGACTTAAAAGTTAATAGGGGCATCTTTCAAGTACTGGTAATCGAGTGTTACCTGTTCTTAATCATTAAAAATACCGGTACCAACATGTCGTGGTACCACCCAACACTACTGTTGTTCTTTGTGTTAGCCATAACAAGAACTACACTCAGTGTCAGTGTAACTTTTCACCTTGTTATTATTGTGTAGATTCTTCTACAGCTCAATAACCAATGATCATGACTAAAATGCTATCGAATGAGGATATAATATGCAAAGAAAATGGAAGCAGCTTGGTAAAGATTTCTACAATTTAGTTGTGCATCAATAGTAATAAGATGTTTTAAAAATATTTATTGCAAAAGTGGATCAACTCTTACATCACTTGTCAATGATGCAGTTAATGGAACATTTAATAGACCAAATTAAAAAATATCTACAAATTTGTCACGACAAATGTTTACATTGAAACCATGTAAAATACCTAACAATAAATTATTGATCTGAAGACAACTTAAATCAGAAACTACTGGTACATACTAACTGTTACATTTGTGGAGATATCACATCTGAAACCGTTTTCAGTTTTACCCCAAAATAAGCATTAGGACATCAGTCCTGAGAGTCTGATTGGTGTAAACACAGAGAGTTGCTTTTCCTCCTATTAATTTTGGGTTCCTTATATTAAGCCAAGGAACCTATGTATTCAACCCTGCATGTGTGTGTGTGGAGGGGGTAGGGGTGGCATTGGGAGTGTAAGTCTGTGTGTCTATGTGACGATATATCTCGACACCATAAATCGACGAGGAAATGATGGATCATTGTTATGCTTGGTGGGTGGATGGCCCATGGTGCTCATCTCATGAATACTAATGAGGTTATGGGGTAAAAAGTCAAATTCTTCAAATTGAAATAATTCTGCAACTGGAAGCTTTCATTTGTTTCAAATGAATGTATATTTTTTATGTATATTACTAATAGTTGGTTGATGGTTTCTGGTAAGTACATTTGAATGTGTATTCAAATTTGACATGCATAATTAATAAGAGTATAAGGCTAAACATTATAATGATGGATCATTGTCATACAGTGGTTGTAGATAGCCCATAGTGAGTAGGGAACCCATTGCAATAACTTTGCAACTGGAGTTTAATTTGGTTTCCAACCAATTTCTTGTTATATATGTGGATGACGGTTTGATATGCCCCCAAAAATGTAAAACTTTGTCGACATCATGGATATGTTCCTCATTGAAAATAACACCGTGACTCGTATCATTGAAATGACGAGTCAGAAAATAGATCAGCTTACTTGAGTCAACATTTGAGTGACTTTTCTAAAACTCTGATGATATTAGTTGTTTTTTCTGTTATTGAGAGGATGATCACACCGCTTTACCACGTATTTTCTGAGAAGGTAATATTCTGCTTTTGCCAAGTCTTTCTATATAAATGCTGAAGAAGAGAAGTTTGGAAGAACAACATACCTTTGAGCATGTCTGACTAACCTGGTGGCTTCATTTAGGGTGTTAAACATGTCACACTCAAAAGATCAAAGGACGTTCTAACCTTTATGAAACCGGATTGCCTGAAGATATTTTCAGTGAAGCCCAAAAGAGCTGTGAGAAAACTAGTAACTAACATGAAGAGTCTGTAAACAATTAGGCACAATCTTACATATTGTGACTAACCATGATTTTTTCAACCAGGAAACTGTAACCAACCAGTAAATTCTTAAAATGATTGGCATAAAATATAGCAGCAGAGCTACTATGCAAATTTGCATTCTGGTTTTAGTGGATGCTGGTCTTCTAATATAATGTGACTGATATTGTTAAAAGTGTATAAAAACTCACAGGGAGTACTTGCATGAGCTTATAGTTATTAGTTTTGCATGTTGGATTTAACAATAGTTACACACTTTCTCAGATATAGTAGACAATGTTATTGGATATATCACCTCAATTATTGATATGACTAAACCATCTTGTGGTTTCTTTCACATTTAAAAACTGGTTTAAAACAATAATGAATTTTCTCTGCTATTCAAAATACTAACTAAATGACAATTGTGTCAGCACATTGTATCTGCTATTCAAATTACTAACTTACCTTGATAAGCAGGGCAGGTATATGTTTTCATGTGGAAACACCACAAAAGGTGCAATTATCATGACAGAGAAGAATGGAAAATGGAGTAAACTATGAAATTAGCTGATTTTCGGTTTTTCATGTTCGAACCAATTTTGCTGTATTCATTGTATTATTATATCCTACGCCATAGCAGTTTTATGTATGCAATGCTGGAATGTGTGCCACATAAGTACTGTTTGTTTCGCGAGTTTTAGTAACTAGACATAAGTTTTAACATTTTACATACCTTTCTGTTTCACATTTACCACAGGCAGTCCAAAACACATCATTTGCCATATCCTTTCATAAAGGAGAACAATTTGTGGAACACGGTTTGACATAACTGTTACCCATTTTTTTTTAAGAGATTTCAACTATTTGTTTTACTTGATTGGCTTCATAACTCAGATTAATGAAATGTTAAGCAAATCCATATTACATACTTTCATATTCACACCAATCTTTTTAATCCTCTTTGCAAGTCAAGTGTCTTCGGTAACTTCTGTGATGTGACAAATTCAGTTGATATGAGTTCTGGATCATTATTATTTGCAAATAACTCTAATTTTATTTTTTTATTTTTAATCAATATCAAGTGCAGTATAATCGATGTATCTCTGTTCTCTCCTGGTGGGGTGTAAGCCTGGAAAGTTTCTACTTTATACATGGTTTACAGTGCTCTCCTAAAGAGAACGTTCTCTTGTCTTCAGTGGCGTCGCAAAGGAGCGACCTGTGGGGCACGTGCCTCTCCCCCCCCCCCCCAGAAAAAATCGTGCACCCCAGATGCGATTTGTAGTGCTAAAAAACTACTCAAACTATTCTGTTTTACAAAGGACGAAACGTATTATGTTCATCAGTTAAACTTCTTTCCACCGACCATCACTATAACCATTTGTTTTCTCACTAGCAAGGTCACAGAAGCCTCGGCGTGAACCGCTAGTGCTTAAACTTCACTACTACCCTGCATGAATTTAAATTTCATATTTCCAATACTCTTATTTAAAACATTATCAAAGCTAAAGGGTTAATTTCATATTTTGTATAATGTTTTCATCCGCCTCAATTGAAAACATAAATATCGGACAGACTAAGCCCGAAATAGCACCAGATTGCATCTACCGACACTTAATCAATCAAAAATTCCCCTTAGACCCCTGCCTCAGAACAGCATTCACAAATAAAAATTGTGCCCCCTAATTATGTGTTGTGCCCCCCACCCCCACATTGAATTGTCTGGCAACTCCACTGCTTTTCTTGTAAAACACTTCATATAACTGGAATTTTAATTGGTGGAATCTCCTATACCTAGCAACAAAATAGCAGGCCACTTAGCATTATTCTGGCAATTCTGGGATGACAGAGCTTTACAGAAACTATAAAGTGCATATCTACTTTCTTAGACTTAATTTACCTGATATATGTCCTTCATTCCCTTCTAATATAGTTCAATAATTTGTCCATGGAAGTTGCCAATATCATGAGGCCTTTGACATTATCAGTCTCAATCAGTAGCGGAGCGTCCATACAGTCAGGGGGGCGGATGCCCCCCCCCCCGACGGACTCAAATGGACTGCTGGCGCCCTTTTCAGCTTTTTACCACTTTTTACTTATTTGCGATTATTGACTTATTTATTGCGCTCTCATCTACCTATTGACATTTGTCACATTTTGTTGGTGTAATTTTCTGACAAAATGGCGATAACACCTATTTATTCTTCGTTTATCTGCAAATTAGCAATGCCCGGAAAGGGTGATTTCCGGCGATCTAGAGTGTATCTTTACTCAAAAAATGTCTGTACGCTCCGCGCCAACCAATGGTGGCGCTCCGCTTAGATAGTGTCAAAAGCGCCCTACAGACCATTCTCGCGCCCCCCCCCCCTGACCAATACCCCTAGCTCCGCCACTGGTCTCAATGTCTGAGCTAACAAGTTTCATAAGAAGAATTATGGGGTTTTAAAATTTGGTCACGGAAAATTCAATTCTTAGAACTTAAGTTGGATTGGTAATTTACATCTTGTATTTGCAATTACCATTCAAAGTTTAAGTCAAACCATGATCTCTTAACCCATCATGTTGTTCAAGATGCTTGTCTTGTTCCTGTGTTACTGAGTAGAAAGAGAATACTCATGTATGTTTTGTATGTCCATGTTTTAACTGTCCTGAGTAACTTAAGGTGAGTAACTTAACATAGCGAGTACCGCAGCGGATGGGAGAGAGAAGTCATCTATCCAAGTAATTGTACTATGCTTCTGAGTAGATACTCTAATTTTAAACGAGTGTTGTTACTCACATCGAAAGGTAGTATAGTGGATGAGATTACTCATGTGTTGTAAGTCTTCTAATTTGTTTTTCACTGTAGAACCCCTGTGAAAAAAACCTTATGTGGTAAGAATTAATCAGGTCAAACATCCACAGTCTATGCATGCTAAGTCTTTCAATACCACCCTCATTTCCTTTCGTGGAACATTTCAAAGTATAGTTTTGATTTTTCAATTTTTGCTACTAGATGAAAATATTTAGAACACAGGGGCATGGGTAGGGTATCCACTTGTCGTTGATCCAGCTTACACATAAAGTTAACACAAATACAGTATACATCAGTGACTCGCATTGGAGAGGTAGAGGGGGCAATTGTAAATTTTTCCCAAACTGAGTTAGGTAGAGGCAAGGACCTTAATGGATAGTCCCGAGGCGGATTTTATATAGGACGGTGTGGTTATGGGGCCACTGAGTCCGTATTTACTGAATGGTAGTCTGGCGGTCCTCCCATTTCACATAATGCATCTGGAGGCGTATTCAGAATATATTAGATCTACAATTAGATATGAATGTAAGGCTGTACTAATAAATGCTCGTGACTTTTTGTGTGA
>KN885544.1:9107-33553 GCA_000934455.1 Apostichopus parvimensis | reverse complement strand
TCTTACTGTGTTACATGCATTGTGAGGAGTGACACCTGCACCAACTCATGTGTATGTATATGATAATTTCTTACTGTGTTACATGCATTGTTAGGAGTAACACCTGGACCCACTCATGTGTATGATGTCATACTGTGTTACATGCATTGCTAGGAGTGATACTGTACATGTTCATCGAAGGATGCCTCAACTATGCTTGCTATGTTTATACAGTGCTAGGAGCTAGCACATATTGTATGTGGACTCTCAATTGGTTTGCATACAAGTCACAAGCAATGACTATACAAAATTGACTGGAATATAAGAACAATTAACACTCCTTTCCCATTATATATAAACAAAGTAGGACCAGTAGTTTCTACCAAATGTAAGCCTTGTTCATCTCTCCTGAAAGCTGACAACAACCTATTACTTGCATGGTCTCATACTCATGCAATGTATCCCAAGAAAACTGTTAAGACAAATAGGGTAGTATGATTTCAACATATCTAAATAATATGCAGAGCTCCCAACTGACCCGCATTTCGCGGGTTGGACCCGCATTCTAACACCCAAACCCGCTGACCCACGCAAGCGTCCGAAAAACCCGCATTGTACTTGTCAAGTATACATAAAAAAATTGCATCAAATTTTGACTTAGCAACCATCATTTCTTTAGCATTTAGCATAATAAGAGTATAAAACCTCCTTTACAGCATCATTTGAACCTCAAATTAGCCTATATTTCTTTTCATTGGGGCGAGCAGCGAACATTTTCATGCCACGGTAAAGAATGAATTATATCACCTATTATACAACACCTAATTATATTCCGGCCATTTGATTGGCCAATTGCTCGTCGATTGCATGCAAAATCCGCTCTATTCCACTCTATGAAATAGAACCATGGGTTATACTTTTTTGATAGCACTTTTTCAATGGTAAGGAGAGCAGAGAAACCTGTCTGTTCAAAACAATCTGTTGCATGAGTGCATTTTACCCATCTATAATACAAATATCCAACTTTGAAGGTGTTGTATAAAACAAATAATGAATGGTTTCCATTCGTGCAATAGTGCAAATATTTCATTTGTTGAAAGATGAAATTTGTTCCATTCAATGAGGCGCAGCTGAGTTGAATGGAACATTCCATCTTTCAACTCATGAAATATTTGCACTATTGCACTCATAACCATTCATTTTGTGTATACTATTCAATTTATTGATGTTACACACAAAAAATGCATATTTCTCAGAAAATTTTGGGTGACAAAAGCCTTTCTAAGTGCCACCATTTTACATGTAGGCATCACCAGGATTCCAAAAAAATTCAAAAAGGGAGGGGGACACCCCACTTATACCCCTCCCCCAGGACGGCGATTCGTGGCATAGACCAGCATTTGCCTTCTCAAGAGTTGGGAGCTATGAATATGTGAACCATCCAACATTTACCTCTGTCACAAACTCAAATAAATACCCACAAATCCACAGAATTGGACGAAACTCCAATAATCTTTTTATACCTTCCTATTCTCTCGAGGCCTTTCTCTTCGTCTGACCTCTGTATATGGCTATCTTCTTTATTTCTACCGGTACATCTCCCTTTCCATCTCTGGTAAAGATCTGATGCCTGAAACAAATCCAAACTCACTTTTAAACCATCCGAGTTTAAGCTGAGCGATTGTGTTATCTTTAATGTGTCACTTGCTTTCAAACAATAATAGCATAAAATAGTAGCTCAGAAAATCTCTAGCAGTGATGAGTCACTAATCTGCATTATATCAGACAAGGTTAATACTTAGTAACCTAATCAGCACAGACCTGTCAGAACGTCAACTAACACATTAACAAACTCAGAGATAATTCATGTCAATTGCTATTAATGCTATTAATGACCTTAATGAAGCATTTGAACAAGATTTTTCACATTTATTGATTAGCCTAAATGTCATGTCATGCATGGATACTGATAAAAATCTGAGTTTAGGCTAAATGGTACAGGGGTAGGAAAAATGTTGGGGTAATTATAAATTTTATTGATGCCTTTGATATTTTCATCTTTCTTCTTGTTCATAGGCTACTGTACCATAAGAACAATGATACAATACCAGGAAGATAAAACCCACTTAATTGACTTCAAGGAAGTTTTGGATATCTCACCTCTTTAGGTGACATTGGACCAGCAAATGCCTTGACACTCCAATCTACATCAACAGGACTCTTTAGAGAATCAAAGCTCTGTCCTGATTGGCTGTCAGAGCTTGCCGGTGACCATGGTTGACCAATGTGTGGTGGGCTAGTGTTGTCTTCTGATCTAAACACAGGGATAAAAACTTCCTCTGGAAGCAAAGAATAAATTGATAGATTATTAAGTTATGTGTAAATGTCATCATTGCCTATATTCTTTAGTAAATACAGAGCTGCAATGAGCAACTCCATTTTGCATTTGGAGTCTATGGCTGTTCCACTAATTTAAAAAAACAAACTGATTATGAGTATTAGGATTTTTTTTATGAAAATGCTAATTCATGGGACTTAGTTCAGAACATATCACTTTTCTGAATCCATTTGAACTACTATGGTATTTGCCTTAAAAGTTGGAATTGAATGTCTAGTAAAGTAACTACTTATCTCATATACTTTCAGTATATATTGTAATACTCTGTGCTATTCATATGAACAACTCCTTCTGCACAAAGATACAAACTGAGCTGGTTACCTGCACCAGTTCCTAAAGATACAATAGACTAGACCAACAGTTACATTTAGTACGAAGGTAAGAGGTCTAGATTCAATGTTGATCTTTGAAGTGAACCAGAAATTCCATTAGGTACTACGCATGTTATATGACAGACATTGATGAGAGAGACTGTGTTTTTGACAATATGTTTTAAAGTACTGCTAGTATAACAACCTTACCATTGATAGGGTCTAGAAGATCCATAATCTTCTCTTTAATGATGATTTGGTCCTGCTTTGACTCGTTACTTCTGTTGCATATAATCTAAAGAGAAAACCAAATGAAAATGCCATTTAGAAAAATGCATTTGTCAAGAGCAAGAAAACACAACAAAAGTTAGTAGTCAGAGGTGGTAGTATTTAGATGACATGTGACTAACAATACTCCCCCCACCATTGGATTTGAATGGTGAGGGGGATATTAGAAGTGTGACTTTGAAATATGTGTTTCAGTAAAATAAATCGACATATAAATAAGGAAATTTTCAAGAAATTTTTTACTTGGAAAACAAATCATCTACTTGTCATCTTATGCAATGGCCTGTTCAGTCCTGTCTTTGGGAGCCATTGTGGACAGATATTTTCACACAGTTTGTTGAGCAGTGTTTCTTCCTGGCAGGCTGTTTCATATGCCATACATATCTTATTGAGTAATGTATGGTTCGATACTAAACACAAATGGTAAATGTTTGCTTTATTGAGTACTGATGAATTGGACTCATGTTTGTTTCGATGTAACTAAACAGTTCCAGGACATACCTCAGCAGGTGTCTCACCATAGCGATTTTTACAGCTTCGCTCACAGATCTGATAACCTAATAGAAATTCAACCATTTCAAGGTTACCAAACTTGCAGGCAAAGTGAAGTGGTGTTTCAAAATTCTGAAAAGTTGAAGAGAAATATAAAAAATTTCTACTACCTTCTTGTTGCTACTGTCATATGTAAATCTGAGTAACAGGTAACGTTCAATCTTTTGACTACAATTTGTATAAATGACAAGAAATTGTTTGTTCTTTTAGTATACTTGGTATTTATTTTCACATTGCTGACCAAATGTAAAATGCCACTGTAAAGTACAAACCCCTTTATCGCGAACATTTATGTATAAATCCACAATATGAGTCATTCTTTTAGCCAGTATCTGTTCAGGCTCATCGGTGTACATGCGCTGGAAGAATTCAGGATCTTGTATCATGTCAAGGACAAGTGAACACATCTCAGGCAGGTTCTTCTGTGCACATATATGAACAGCATTATATCTTGGGCCTTCCTAATGAACAAAACAAAATCAAATTATTTGAACACATATCCTTAAAGATGCTAGTTATGACTGTAACACTGTAAATATTGTTTCTTCCTGTTCCCACAAATAACTCAGCACAACAACTCTTATAGCAAGTGGTTAATATCTCTAGAAAATTTCTTACTTCTGCAAGTCTGGGCCTACCACATCCTTATATTGGTCTAGATTACTTTGCATTAACATTTGGCATGATAGTTAGTGTCATAGAGTGGTACACTCTAGCAACCAGCTACTTCCCATTCTGGCAAATTACTTCAGAGAGTTTGTACCAGTGCATAGTAACATTTAGTTTGTTGAAACAATTTGGAGTATAATTTATTATACTTGATAAATTAAACTCACGTTTAACTACACATAATGCAACATTGCTAATGTATGAAGTATTATACTTCTACTCCTCTGAATTGTTGCCATTCATTAATATAGAGATCTAAAGGACAAAGAAATAGTTTGGCAGCTGATTTTGGGACTGAATTGTCACTTTAAATATCTTTATATTAAAATGCTACAGATACTAAATCTGAGCTTCAGATTCTGAGTTGGTTTCTTCCCCAACAAGAATTTGCTCACCAACTCCCAAAAAGTAATAGTTGGATTGTCCATAAATATATATATGTACAAGAGAGAATTAAAACTCAATTCATGATTTGAAGTATTTTCTGAAATGTTCATCTTGTAGGCTGTGCTGCATCTTCATTTTTTCTCATAAACTATTTGTTTTCTTTTGAATGTCTTCTTTAAATTAATCACTTTTGACTGTCTAAATAGAATGTTTGATATCTTTCTTACATGAGACCAGTGCTGCCATAGATATACATTTTCTTGTTTAGTGTAGGGGAGGGAGGCAAGGAAGATTCTCTTGCCATTCACCAGCTCCCCCTCCCATTCTCCCTTCTCCAAGTACTTGTGGGAATATATGTACCTGTAGTATGGTAGGTGTATCTCCTGTACTGATCAAATATCTTGGATTACTCCAAACGAGTTCCTTAAATTTGTCCTTATCTTGGCTTATAATTGCTTTCCTGAGAGCCACATACTGCTGTGCCTTTGGGGAGCGGAATTCATTTGGACTATCTTGAGAAGGCTGTAGATGAGGAAAAAGATGGAAATATACACATAGTACTTCAACATAGATAAATCAATGCCAGGAAGAAATAACATAAGAAAAGGCAATGTGACAAAAGGTTGAACAACAAGTGTGCTGAAGAAGACAAAAACCCAAGAATTATCTTTATTGGATATGTTACAGATATCTGTGATGAAGAACTATTCTCCATACCTGCTCCCTCTTCCCTCTCCAAGACACTCTGAAATACTCAGGCTCAATACAACATCACATCCATGCAGACTCAGGCTCAAGATAACATCACATCCATGCAGACTCAGGCTCAATACAACATCACATCCATGCAGACTCAGGCTCAATACAACATCACATCCATGCAGACTCAGGCTCAATACAACATCACATCCATGCAGACTCAGGCTCAATACAACATCACATCCATGTAGACTCAGGCTCAATACAACATCACATCCATGCAGACTCAGGCTCAAAATAACATCATGGCCATGTAGACTCAGGCTCAATATAACATCATGGCTATGTAGACTCAGGCTCAATACAACATCACATCCATGCAGACTCAGGCTCAATACAACATCACATCCATGCAGACTCAGGCTCAAGATAACATCACATCCATGCAGACTCAGGCTCAAGATAACATCATGGCCATGTAGACTCAGGCTCAATATAACATCATGGCTATGTAGACTCAGGCTCAATATTACATCATGGCCATGCAGACTCAGACTTAATATAACATCATGGCCATGTAGACTCAAGCTCAATATAACATCATGGCCATGCAGACTCAGGCTCAAAATAACATCATGGCCATGCAGACTCAGGCTCAAGATAACATCATGGCCATGCAGACTCAAGATAACATCATGGCCATGTAGACTCAGGCTCAAGATAACATCATGGCCATGTAGACTCAGGCTCAATATAACATCATGGCTATGTAGACTTAGGCTCAATACAACATCAAATCCATGCAGACTCAGGCTCAATACAACATCACATCCATGCAGACTCAGGCTCAATATAACATCATGGCCATGTAGACTCAGGCTCAAGATAACATCATGCCCATGCAGCTTACCTTTGGCAATGTAGCATTCTTTTCTTTACGCTCTATTTCCACTGATCGAGGTGTGCTCAAGTTTTCTCTGAGACCAGCAAAGGATTCAGCATCTTTGCGACTTCTAAAGACTTTGAAACGAGCTCCAGGGTTCTTTTTTAAAAGTTTCAAAGCTTCCTTCTGGTCCTCAAACATGTGACTGGCAGCTGGTTCAATAACAACAATGAGCAGTATTAAAGTGATGTCATTTGTACAAAGATCTAAAGACCTATTCCTTATGTTATCAGAAAGTGACATGACCTTGTAATCATATTAATCTACTCAGCCAATCCCTTCAGTTCTTATTGTCATAGAATGAGGTTTGTACTTGACAGCACGCTATAATTATTTTATATATAGGAATAGATTGTTACTTGAACCAGCTTTCACATTCATTTTAGCAATTTTTTACACCGTTCGCATGACTAGTCAAGTCATGATTTCAAAATGGATAGGAAATGTCTTATTTATTTTTTTACATCATTGACATAACATGCAAAGTCTCTGGGCTGCAAACTTTCTGTACGTGTATGTTATGATTAGTCACTCCCTAATTAGCAGTCACTAATTGTAAAGATGTAAGAGGATGCTCATGTGTGATCAGTCGTAATCTTGGTGTTAGCAATCTCGGCTGATTTGGTTTCTGGAAACTGACAATGAAATCTGCAAAAAGGTTAATAAATGTTACTCACCAAATAAGGTTATACATCTCGAAGAATCAAACATAAATAGTCATAAGCTCATCAAATTGCAATGTGCTGAGATGTTATTATTCTACGATAAATTCAACAAACCTTGCCCTGTTTACCTCCACATCATCTTCTCAAAATGTAAGGGCAAGCAAAATCTGAAAAAATCTGCTATATTCTTTTAGTCAGTCACCAGTGATTTATATAACAGTCTGTTGTGCCATTGTGGCTTGCACCACTCATTCCCAAGTCCTAGTTTTGGTTAGGTACAAACAATACAAGTCTGCATTGCAGTGGACCATGTTTTGGTATGTGACATGTTTGTGAATCTTCTGCCTGAATCAAGTTCTGGTTAAAGAGTCACTAGGCAAATGTTATGTACACACTGACTACAGTGAATATAGCATAAGGCTAGTAGAGCTATTGTGTCTTATATCTAGCTAACAATTAAAGAATGGTTGTTATGTACTATAAAACTTTCTATCAACTGTATCAAACCAAGTGATTGCTACTTTTCATAGGTAAATGTATATTGGGGTACTTTCCATTATTTAGTTTGCTTGTACAGTGTGACAGCCAATGCTGTGGTTCATGTAACCAACTACCTCTTAAAATACCAGAGGAGATCTAATTGTTATTCCAAGAATAGTAAAATACTCTCTAGCAGAAGTAGTTTAACAATGTGTACTCTGTGGATTACCTTTGGATGGTGTTATAAACTCTGGGTGTGTGGTGTCACACTCTATCACAGGTATGCACACAACAAAGTATGAGTCACTCCCAGTTCTCTTTGGGGTTGATGTTTGGGGGCTGCTGTTGACCAGAACTTCTTTATTAGCTGCTTTACTCTCATCTGCTTTTGAGTTAGTAGACCCTGCTTGATCTTGTTCACTAATTGGAGAGTTCTCATTGGCAATGCCTCTTTCCTTAGATATAAATTCAATAAGTTTCTTTTCATAGATTGGTCGAGTGGATTTGACAATTGGTCCAATAGGAATCTGTGCTGCCAACAGTTGCTCGCGCAAAGATGAGTCATCAAGGCTGGCCACTTCTTTTTGTATATCTTCCATGATTAATTCTGTGCTGTTAATTGAGAAAACAAGATTCATATAAAAAAGTATCTCTACAATTTTCTTGCACATTACACTGTTCCCATATGGCCAATATATACATAGTAGGCTTAGGCTAATCTAGTAAACTTTCTTCAGAGACATTATCTGCTTGACCAGAAATAGAACTGCAATGCAATGTAATATCTATTCTGATGTATTTATAATAGTCTATATTGAAGAACAGAACAGCTACTATAAGAAAGTTACTGTTTGCAACCATTGGAAGACACGTAATTCTTGTATGGCTCAGTAGACGATTCAATTCAACAGAAAGTTAGATCATTAAAGAATTTGATTTCGAATATGTCTGGTATGGAGTTCAAGGTGCCTGTTCAGGGCAAATTCTATGGATTCAATCTGGTTGTTCCTCGGAAAACCAGGTCTTACTCCTTGGTTTTTCCATACAGAAACTTGGTTGTCCAAAGAAATGTAGCAAAATAACAATGAATGACCAATATGTATACTGTAGGAGTCATGTGTAGGTTTGGTGAATAGAACACCAGCTTTGGGCTTGTAAAAGTTGCTTCCGGAATTTGGGGATATCTAGTTACAATGCAATCTGAATTTGATGCAAACAACTATGTAGTCATCCACTGGACAACCTCAAAAGCTCCAACCACAGACCACCATTAAATTTGCCATGATGTACCATAGTCCCTAACAGACATCAATTTAAGTGGAGTGTTAGCTCAGTGGTTAACGCCGGTGTCTTTCAATCATAAGGTCCCCAGTTCGAGTAACTCCCAGATTAATGTATGTCGTCCAGTTACAGAGTTGTTGACAATTAACAATTCATAATCATGGACGTTAATATGAATGTAAGAGACTGACTTCGGTCAGCTTGCCGCTTTGATAAGCCAATGAGGCTTCTTCGCGAGTTCCTGCTTGCAGGAGGATCTAATATACATATACATACATTTAAATACAATACACCTGACGTGACAGAAAGTCTTAAGCTTGGCTGCACACCTGTTCAGTTGACCATGTGATCGGTTCCCTGCTAACCTTCTTCATCAACTGCTAATGTAAGGAACAAGAAAATATATCAAGATTCAGTGATACTGGTAGTGAGACTGTCTTCATTAAAGATCCATAACAAACAACACTTCATGCTCACATAGTAAAAGAAGAGACATTGATCAAAACACTTTCATAATGATTGTTTCTTATGTGGCCATTATGATTCCAACATGTACATAAATGGACATGTATAATTCATTCTAGACATGCTAGAGCTAGTCAAACTTCATCCCCGAACTACACTCTTATTTACACTTTGAAGACACTTTCTACAAAGAAATTGCAATAATAGCAATAGTGAGCAGACTTAGAAAATGAGCTATCTTGACAATAGGTGAAGAATGCATGATGTAAGTCATCTTGGGAAGGCAAATTTCTAGGAAATAGGGTTATTTTCAAAAGCTATTTTCTCTCAAACTGTAAATAAGAGAGAAATCATTTTAGTGTAAGGCATGGGGATGGGAATTCTTAATTTGTATCCTAACTTTTTATCCATTCATTAATTTCATTCATTCAATTATTGATTTCCTACAAGTACAAACTTTAAAAAATTAAAATAGCAGAGACTGCTGTAGTGTACAGTATACAAGTGATATTTACGTGCTATTGACAGCTTATTGTACCTAAGTTGTTGCATTGAAAATTAGAAACCAGAAGTGCAATACTCTTTAAACTTTTATCAAATGGCATGAGGCTTTGTTTCCATTTGTACTTTTTTACTTTAGTAAGCTTCTTGCAGGTTATGTATTTACTCATTGTTTTTCAAGATGTGGCAGATTCAAAAACAGCTCTTGGGCTGAGGTGTATAACTGATGCAGATCACTTTTTGCATCCATTCATTATTTACAAAACCGTCCATTGTTTACATAGAAAAGGCACTCAATCAGACAAAAGCAAGTACTTAATCATCAAACAGCAGTAGGCCTATTACTAGTGTTTGCCCGGGTTATCCGGGTTATCCGGATACCCTGGTACCCGCCCGACGCGATACTACCCGGTTCCTAATTTATTACCCGAATCCTACGCAATGTGTGATTTTTAAAAAAAAAATTTGGCAAACTGACGGTTAGGCAGATTTCCCATTGACTTAGTGTGGTGTTAGGCTCTCATGTGGTCGATGATAACAGCAATAACGAAGGTACCCGCCCGACGCGATATTACCAGGTTCCTAATTTATTACCCGAACCCTATGCAAAGTGTGATTTCAAAAAAAAAAAAAATTGCAAACCGATGGTTAGGCAGATTTCCCGTTGACTTAGTGTGGTGTTAGGCTACCATGTGGTCGAAGATAACAGCAATAACGAAAGTATTCCATAGATATCTTATAACTGCGTCACAATTTCTGCTAGTAAACAGATGGCTAGGCAAGATACCCCATTGAATTAGTGTGGTGTTAGGCAACCATGTGGTCGAACGTTACAGCAATAATGAAAGTATTCCATGGATATCTTAAAACTGCGTCACTATTTCAGCGAATAAACAGATGGTAAGGCTTAGCCGGCTAGATTTCTCATTGACTTAGTGTGGTGTTAGGCAACCATGTGAAAGAAATTATTATTTATTCTTGCGTTTATTTCATAGAAGGAAAAGCTGAAAAGGAATTTTACAAGATGTTTATGGATTATAGACGGGATAACTAAAAAATAATAATCGCAAGTGGCTTTTTACTGATCGTTTATTGCAAAAGCGATCAAATTGCGCGAATCGCGCAATCTCGCCGCTAATGCGAACCTTGGGCCTGCAAAATAGATAGTAGTAGTAACAACTGTTTAAGAGCTAAATTGGATATTTATATGGTCTGATCCAATAGACGTGGAGAGCAAGCATAAGCAGCGGCGGCAGTGCGATGTTAGTAGTAATGTTAATTACATGAAGTTATTAACAAGTTAATGAAAGAAACAAAAGCAAATAGAAATTATTGAAGAAGGTTTTATACCTTATCTTACACCTACTTTTTTGAACATGTAAACATTGTCAGTAGAGAATATAATTCATTTATTATAGCATCCAATATGTAATTTCTTGAAAATCGTGATACACGAGGGTAAATAAATTTTTTCCGGGTACCCGGACACCCGACGGGTAACGGCTCTCGGGTACCTGGTTCCCGATTTTTGGACCCGTGTAAACACTGCCTATTACCCATTTATCAAACAACACCGTTGTAGGCCTTTACCCACATGCAGTAATCACCAAAACTGATCTACATCACAAAGTTGCATGGGCTACGGCTTCATCTGATCTGAGTGCTGCTTCTAATTTGCCACAACTTGACTACTTTATGAGTAGCAGTAAATATCATTACAGTACAATGAAACACTAGAAGAAGCAAATAAACTTGAGCTGAATAATGGAAAATGAAACAAAAGCCACTTGCCATTTAAAAAATATTATAATGCAAATGTAGGCTAAAAGTAAAACTTTCAATTGCCATGATCATCGGTTACTACATAATTTTTTTGTTAAAATTACTCTAAACTATTCCTTCACTTATCATTGCCAATATCGGCTAAATAAATCCTTACTTTTACGTGAGATAGGCCTAGGCCAGTCCTATTTCAATCCAGGCAGCTTAGCCTAACGTAAGGTCTAACGTGGCCTAACATTAGATTATCTTGAACTGTCTGCGGGATGGATGCAAACTTTAATGCAACTTTAATGTAGATGACCATTAAACACCACAGCTGCAATCTGTATGTGATCGCAATCTTACAAGACTGAAGTTCTGAAGTAAGGATCCACTAACCAACATACAATTCCACTTATGAAATAATCCATGGCGCTAGCGCTCCGGTCGGGATGATTCTTGTTCATGGGAATTTCCCTCCCTGCAGATTCGAAATTTGTTGCGATTCATCTGCAAGTCTCGCAATTAGTGGCAGAAGTAAATCGAATTGAAGTTAGGAAACAAAGTCGGACTGAAACTATTTATTTTGGTAAATACGCCATATGAACTAGTAAATCTTCGTTCAATTAAACACTTTTAAGTCTGTAATCACGCATTAAGCAATTATTTATTTTACTGTTACTGTGTCTTTCAGAAAGGTTTATTTCTTGCTAACTACAAACTGGCGACTAAATAACAATAAAAATTCTTTGCAAATAACACAAAAATGTCAGCGTTAAGGTGGCATACTCCTATTAGAGTATATATCCATCCGCCCGATTCGGTTCTCCTCTTTCAGGGAAAGTGTCAAAAAGCAGCAGGAGAACTTTTTTTATTACCTTTTATCAATCATGATCAAATAGTTGAAGCGCATGAATGGAAAAAATTGGGTCAATTGAGGCACTTTTAGACCCCTTTAGGACTCCCAGGAGCAGCGTACGAAAATTGTTTATTACTGAGTGAAGCGGTTTGTTTGCAAGTGACGAAAACTTCCGGATCGGATAGCAACAAATCTACATGGTCGTGATACGTAAAATTGATGGTGCCGTGAAAGGCCAACTTGTCAGCTATCCAGTGATGGGTTGCGTTTAGCTAGTGAGAACTTCTATCTAGACTTAGAGACCACATTACTTTTTTGATTTAGAGTGTAAATCAATTGGGCTTTTAATGGGCGTATGCTACCTTAAGGGTTTTTACACTAGATCTAGCGTTTTTTCCTCACTTTTCTGTGGTCCTACAGGACGCTATAGCGTACATGTTTTCAAATTTGGCGGAATCTAGCGTTTCTCGCAAAAATTGGTAATTCACAAAATAATTACTTGTTTTCTTAAACTTTCGAGACCAACTTAATTACCACTTGGCAACCCAATAAAATCTATTTATAGGTTTTCTTGCTTTTACACTATAATACCGCGTAAACTGTATTCATGAAATTTTCATACTTAAGCTTAGGTTTTATTAGACCTGAATAAGTCCGTTTGTTAAACCCACAGTTGATATAATTGTATTATTTCCTGATTATAATAAACTGTTACAACTTGTTATTAAAAATGATCACTAGACTGACTGCCTATCATATGAATCAGTGCAACGAATGATTGAAAACAGTACGTAAGTTAGAACAAAATGATATATAGCGTTTTCTGGAGTTTTATTTTGG
This sequence comes from Apostichopus parvimensis, assembly GCA_000934455.1. NCBI lineage: Eukaryota > Metazoa > Echinodermata > Holothuroidea > Aspidochirotida > Stichopodidae > Apostichopus > Apostichopus parvimensis. Next base: position 20,475 of record KN885544.1, on the reverse strand, counting down.
CAAATCTAGCGTTTTTTGTCATTTGTCGCTGGTAACTTTGGGTATGGTACGAGCAACTAAAGTAACCGGTGTGAAGTTAGATACTTATTCCGCGTTCCTCGTTCGACATTCGCGCATAAGTAACTGTAGTACACATGTTACTTATTCGATAATGGATTCGATACAACTATGGAAAGCCTTTTGCTTCCGTACGAGATTATCAAGGTGTTTTTTCGTCGAAAAAGTACATTTTATTTTAATGAGGTAATGAGGTTTAATCAATAGGTCATTTGAACTCTGAAGACGATGTAGAAAATTACCATAATGCGTCTTCCCTGGTCCAAGCAGTGCTGGACCAATTCACATGACCAATACACCATCACTTATTAGATGGATGTAACGGGGCCACGAACAAATTTGGGCCCAATCAAAACCAGAACGCCTTGGACCAACTAACCAAAGGGTCATATGAACTCTTAAGACGATGTAGAACAGTACCACAATGCGTCTTGCCCGGTCCAGAGAGTGCTTGACCAATTTAAATGACCACTAAATAATTACTTCTTTAATGAGTGTAACGGGACTACGAAAAAGCTTTGGGCCCTAATCCATGCAGCACGTACGCCTTGGATCACCAAACCGATGGTTAACATGAACTCTAAGGACATTGTAGAAGAGTACCATAATGCGTCTTGCCCGGTCCAAAGAGTGCTGTTCTACAATGTCTTAAGAATTCACATGACCCATTGGTTGGATGGTCTAAGGCATGCTAGTCTTGATTAGGGCCTAAGGTGATTTTTTCAGGTCCCGTTACATGAATATAAGAAATGATGAAGTAATGGTCATTTTAATTGGTCAAGCACTCTTTGGACCTGGCAAGACGCATTATGGTATCCTTCTACAATGTCTTAAGAATTCATATGACCCATTGGTTGGGTGGTTCAATGCGTGCTAGTCGGATTAGGGCCGAAAGTGAAATTTTCAGGTCCCGTTACATGAATATAAGAAATGATGAAGTAATGGTCATTTTAGTTGGTCAAGAACTCCTTTGGACCGATGCAAGATGCATCATGGTACCCTTCTACAATATCATTAGAGTTCATATGACCCATAGATAGGGTGTTACTAAAACGAATGACAATTGCGTTACACATAACGAATGACAATATGTTGTACACACTAAAAAATTGCGTTGACTAAAACGAATGACAGTGGATGACAGCACAGACATTTGCTTCAGCCGGATATCACAGTTCAGACTTCGTGGGTATATTAAAGCTACGCAAACCGAGTGGACGCGAAGTGCGTGGCTTACAGATCTAGTATAGTACGGACAAGATACAAACGCACCTGATAGTAAGTAAGCGAAATTGTAAGTCTGATTTTAAAAAGTAAATTTAACATCATTTTCCGATAATTGTTAGAAACTAACTTATCTTGAAACGGCTAAAATGTCAGGAAGAGTCCTTATATTGGACATTTCTATGAAGAAAAAAAAGGGGGGGGTGGGTCGCAAAAGGGACTGGAAAAGGAGAAAATTTGCGCCAGTTATGGAGCTACTCTGTAACAGTGGCGTAGGGAAGGGGGGGGCATCTTTCTATATAAATCTACAGAGGTAAATGTCAAAAGCACAACACTCAAGGGCATTCTCACACAAAAACTTTCCCTGTGGTTTCTATCCATAAATTACACCAAAACCCTGCAACCATGTACCATGCGATTTTCCTCAAATCATTTTTGCGCAGAAAACCAATAACCGCATTTATTCCACTCCGTTAATCATTCTATTTCTTCTCATCACCGTCCTTCGTTGTCATTCGTGTCATTCGCTGTCATTCGCGAATGATAATTAACCCTGTACAAAGTCAATTGTCATTCGGTCATTCGGTGTCATTCGTTTTAGTTTGTCCCCATAGATAAACCTCTTACCACGACCATATGTTGAACATCTTGTTAGAAAGCTTTCGTCTTGCCATAGCTTACGTCGATACCATTGTCGTCGAATAAGTAACTGAATAGGTAGCAGTTACTCATTCGCGAATGTCGAATGAGGAACGAGGAATAAGTATCTAACTTCACATCGGTTAGTTTAAGTATACACACAAGTACATATGCATAGTGCTACAATCGGAGAAGGATACATATACACAAAGTCAAGTTCTAAAATAATGCAGAACAATTTGTAAAAATAGCATAAGGTTGTTGTATCAATTGGATCTTCAGAAGCAACATATCCTAGAGTATACAGTGGTGGTTTCTCACGAAAATGTCAGGTAAACTTATTGCGCCGAAGATAAAAGTTAAACGTTAACACCACACTAGAGTCTGACCATTTAGTTGGAGATTCGGAGTACAAAGTAACACAGTCACAGTATAACACGGCCAAAAGCCTATGATGACAGACCTAATGTTACGTGTTGACGGTGTTGTACAGTCATGTGATCTTGGTACTGCATCAAATTGTTTGGATTAATAGTACGACATCGCACTCCAGTTTAAAGTTTAACTCTAAAAATCTTATTCTAACGTTAGATCAATTGGCAAGAGTGAAAGGTCATTGTCAGTGCAAGCCTAAGCTTGGTTTTGATATAATAATATTGTGGTTATTTGTTAAACTAGTCTATCAGTCTATCACAAATGAAAGTATGGTGATGTGGTGTTGCCATTCTCTGACCATTTCAATTTTATTCCACAATTGGTTGCATGTCTAACAGTTAAGATTCCTCTGGATAAATGTGGTATATATAAATATATATATATATATGTATAAACACGCTATTCCATTGCGTTGCGACTGCACACATTGAGTTCTTTTCACTGCTGCGATCATCAGGCAACTTGTTGGCAACTCAATCAGAATTGTCTGATGATCGCCGCAGTGAAAAGAACTCAATGTGTACGTGAAACTCTGAGTTGCAATGCGATGGAATAGCGTGTTTATACATAAATCTATATAGCTCTGCACCAGTTGTATAGAGCACTATGCTGCTATTACTGAACTTCATATACTACGTTATATATATTTATAATTTAACAAGAAGCTTTCCAGCTCCACATTTCATCAATCTTTCTAATCTAGTTTATGACATTGAATACTGTACTAGACTATGCCAAACATTTATTACATAAAAAGATGAACTTGATGCAAAATTTAATGCTTTGACCAAAAGCTTTGTTTTGTTTACTTTTATTGTGTTCTTTATCATTTATGTGACATTGTCATTCACTGTACCAATTCATACTTAGCAAATTTCAGTCCACACAGAAAGCCCAAGTGCTAACTGAGTTTTGTTTCATTTTCAGAAAGTCCATTGTTGCTTTAATGTGACCAGCAAGTGTGATCTGTAAAGATGCCAATCCTCTATTCTACTGTGTCGAGGAGTACAACGGTACTAGCCTGTCAAGCAAGCTGCAGGGGAAATTTTAGTGAAGTTGTTGAACAAGTTCTGATGAAAATAACTCCTGAGAATGCGAAATTGACATACTCAAATGAAAGCTATCTCTTTCATTACATCACAGATGATCGGATTGTCTATCTTTGCATAACAGATGATGTGAGTCTTGATTAATTTTTCTTGCTTTCTTAAGCATAGAGAGGTGTGGGGTGTCATTCTTCAAGAAAGTTTTTAATCTTGTATAATCTTGCTGTATGTCTTTGTTCATTCCCTTCCTGCACTACCCATTCCCAAATAACCTCACTGCAGCGTCACCCCAGTATATCCTATTTCATTTTAAACAACAATGCAGTTTCAAACCTAAGCCCTCAGCTGTTCTGCTAAGAAGCTCTGCATATATTTTAAATGTCAGACCTCAGTTGCTTACTTGTGTATGAATGTGCAGAAATGATATGTTTGGCCTACACATTAAAGCATCATTTGTAAAAGTTCCTTCAGTGTAAGTTTTCATTATTATCGTGTGTGTTGACCGACATTGAATGGAACTTTAGTCATCCCAAATAAATTATATATTTTGGAAGAATTGAAGGATAGTTAAAAATCAAATCTGGATGGGTAGTTTACAGTCCAAAGACAAGCCTAACACTATGCTGCTTTTTTCTTACCTTCTACTTCTCAGTTTTATTTTCATGTGTTTGTGCATGACAAGTTTGCATGAGGACCTACAAACCTGGTTTGCAAGGGGAGGGGGATAGGGGAGGAATGGTGGAGTGGCATGTTTACAGTTATATTAACTTGTGTAGTATGTTAAAATCTAGTATAACATTTCTGTAAATATTTTTACTTTGCAGTGAAGTATCATCATGCCATTGGAAAACATGAATGAAAATGATATAGTTTGCTTGTTAATATAAATTAATAAAAGATCAATGCAGAGTTTGTATAAATAAAAGATGTGTTTATACATTTTGTCTAGCATTTGCTAGATAATCACAGTCAAAAGTTATGAAATACCCTACAAGTGTTAATATCATTTGTGGAACTTGCGTCACAGCATTTGTGTCACAAAAATTGGGATTCCCCAATTGCACACGACATGATAGATGTAATCCGTAGACTGTTGCCTAGTTACTCGTTCACTTGATATTATATTTAAAGTAGATTTGACATGCTGAAAATGTTGTTAGTTCATAAATATAGGATCAGATTATCCAATTAAGAGACAATTGCTTAGGACAATTAATTGTTAGTTCATAAATATAGGATCAGATTATCCAATTAAGAGACAATTGCTTAGGACAATTAATTGTTTATTACAACTGACAAAGCAGGAGATATGCTCTTGTAGAATTTAATATGGCCTTGAAATTGTTTAGTTCTTGTTGTAATCACCCCACTGGAATCAGTACAAAGATGAATACCCTTCCTGATTGTTAATTATTGACCATTTTGAGTGACAGCACAGAATGTTCTCAGTAGTTGTCTCTCCATATTGTTCTCATAAATGTAATCATCGATGAATATCAACAGAACAGATTTATTGTCTTTTTTTTATCCTCTAGGAATTTGAAAGATCAAGAGCATTTGCATTTCTCTCAGAGGTGAAGAGAAGGTCAGTATTGGTGCCTGTTGTTTTCACCAGTAAATCATTTTATTAAGTGTACCCAAAATTTAGTTGCATAAATGGCAGGTTATTTGAAAGCTGGTCACTCTAATGAATGTTGAAGAACTGTGCTTAAAATCACACCTCCTTGAAATCATGTACGTTCAGAACTTTGGAACAGAAGTGTAAACATTGACAGATGAGAATGTACACCACCATCTGACAACCTTCTTGAATATTGAAAGAGGTGAAGTGCAGAATATGTTCTCATTTGATAACTCATTGTTTGCGATGCCTCCTGAATAGTGTAAATCCTGTTGCAAAATGCAACCCAATTGTGTTACATAGAAAGTCTGTGGTATTTAACCCTCTCTGTGTATGAAAGAGAAGGTGATGACTTAATGGAAACACTTTCACTAATGACTGTTATCTGTCATCAACATTCAGAAGGGAAATACCTTTGCAATGATCAAGTTATCTGGTATGATGTTCTGGTACTTCAGGACACAGTTTCCTCATTGGTCAATCAGGTGATCCCATATAAAGTATATACTTATAAGGCATGGGAATCACTATTAAGCCAGCTGGCTTTCTGGTTTTACCTCCAGGTTTACCTCCACTTATGGATCTAGAGTACACACCGCATTGCCTTTTGCCATGAACAGTGAATTTTCTCGTGTCTTAGAAATACAGATGGTGAGTTGTCTATTTTGGCATTCATTATATCTGCAATTTTAATGTTATTTTGCATTCTCTTGTTCAGCTCAGTCGATCATTTGCTTTTTTCTTTACTCGTTGTTTTGCTTTTTTCCCTTAGAAACATTTTGGTGAAAACAAAGCCACAGGATCTACCATGGATGCCATACAGAATGATCTTGATGATCTAAACAGAATCATGGTGAAAAATATTGGTAATTGGACTATTACTTCCCCCTTCACTTGCACAGTAGTATGCAATTCATTCATTCATGTTGGTGATGAACTAAAACAATACTTATTCTGTAAAGAATTCAAGTGAATTACTTCAGTTGCAGTGATAGATAGTGACTAGCAGACTTCTTTCATTATAGTTCACTCCATGACAAAGATTTACTTAAAAGTAACAATAAAGTTGTTAAAATAAAAAAAAACTTTTTTTAAAGTATTTTTTCACATACAGAATTTCAGATATGTCTTTGTATGATTATTTAACTATTCACTGTCTGCAACTATCTTCACAAATATTGGTAACATTTTTCAGAGGTTTTGAAAATTAAAACCCTCGGTAACTAACTTTTCCTCCAGAACAAATCACCAATCGTGGAGAGAAACTTGAACTATTGATAGATAAAACTGAGGATTTAGCAGAGAGTGTAAGTTTTATTCATATATATTCTTACTTTGCATCAGTTAGACCATCCATCTGTTTATTACTCAAACACAGTAAATAATGAATAATTGATTACTGTAGGTATATATGAATTTACTGTTTAATATTAAACCTGTACCTAAGCATAGCTTCGGTCTCTGAAGTCTTGAATTGTTTGCTGAATACAAATGATATATATATATGCCAAATCAAGTTGGTGTGTGTATGCATGCACATGTGAAAATATCACTATGTATGTGAAGAAATACCTCACCATGAACAGCAGACATGGTATACTGTATTTAAGCTTGTCATTGAGTTCTAAGTAGAAAGTTGTCCTTGTTGATGGAGGTTGGGAGTCAGACTAGTGTCAAGTACAGTGTTCAGTAGCATAGTTAAATGCAGGGGAACATGCACAAAGTTCAACAAAATGATTGAATTCTATGTTTTTGTATTTTGTTTGTTCTTGGAGAGGGGGGAGGGGGTCCCTTTGGTGTAACTGCAGGTTTCACAGTAACTAATTCTTTGCAGGTAAGTGTATAGTCTAAATAACCTATACAATTAGTAACATACCTGCAAAGGAAGAATATGAGGGGAAAGTTATGTTTACCAATTTTGCAATTGTTTTTAAGGAAAGACTAAAGTATGGAAGGGTCTTCCTAGCTTAAAGCTGTATTATGTGTTGAATCTAGTGGTACTATAAAAGAGAAAAGGGAAATGCCTAAATATTCAACACAAAAACACTTTAAAGGTTTAAAAATGAAAAATATAAAACATTAGGATTAATATTTTGGAAATTTTCTGTATTGGAGTAATCAGTTAATAACTGTTTAGCAAAAATTAGGATCTGACTGATCAGCCAACTGGCCGTAACCATATAAATCTTTCAGTTATATTAAATAAACAAGTTGGTTTACTGAAAATGATTCCAGTCATCATCCAAGTGCAGCTTTCTATGAGATTTTCCGTCTAAATGTCTAATGTACTTATGATATTTTGTTCCTTTGTGCAGTCTGTCACATTCCAAAAGAGCAGTAGGACTTTGGCGAGGTCAATGTTTATGAAGAACCTGAAACTAATCATACTTATGATTGTTGTTGTTGCTGTGAGTATATTTTAAACTCTATTTCACTTTATTGTGCTACCCTGGTTACTTCTTGCACACTCTGCATTGTGCCAAGCTAAGAGTACAATGGGTCAGTGTTACATAAAAAATTGAAGCATGTCCATATTACCTGTTAATGCAGTATGTTATGAAAACTGCTGTGAAACTGGTGCAGTGGTTAGTAGGTTCTGTTGGACCGTACTGTATCGTAATGGGGGAGGTGTAAGGTAGGGGGGGGGGCATGAAGTCATGTATGTAAGCTGTTGACCAAATGGATTATTATGTCTCTTTATGATATGCTTTGAAGGACAGTAAATATCGGCAATGTGTGTTGAAAGCTACTTGATTCTTGTCCCTGACTTTAATGTAAACTATTTAGACTTGCTAAAGCCTTGCATATGCTGTGATGTCATGGTGATAGATGTTTGTCAAAAATATTATGTCCTATTATAATCTTGTCGTTTTATCCTTGAAATGTGATGCATTTGGAATGCTTGCTTAGTGGTCAATATTCTCTGTTTAGAATTTCTTTAAGATGAAATTTTGTTGTAGAAAGTTATTTTCCTCAGTTGATAAAATGATTTACAGGAATCTTCATGAAGAAGAACGAAAATATTTTCAGCTGAATTGCTGTGATGACATCATTCACACTATGTTATCAGATTACCAGATTATCAAAATTGGAAATTTAATATCTTAGCCATACAAACTTCTTTAAAGATGTGGTTGTGTCCTAGAGTGCAGAAAATTTCCAGCAAATTCATTAAGATTTAATCTGTAGTAGCCACTGGAATATCCCTTCAAGTAATGATCAAAAAGTACACAAGCAAGAAGATTTTCAAACTATTGATGATGTAACTGCTGCTTTATCTGCCAAAGATAGATGCGCGGGTTGGGGGAGGGGAGGTGATGGATGGGAATTTCAGTCTGTTTTAGTGTTGGAAATTAACCATTAACTACTGTACAACTATCTTTCAGGTGATTCTGTTTTTCATCATCGCTTTTGCCTGTGGAGGATTAACCTTCAACGGTTGCAAAAGTACTTAGCAATGTTGTTTAATTTCATAGTGTGTGGTGATTCGATGGACCAGGATGCCCTGGCAAGATCTTCTGGCAGCTGTAAATCACATGGACTATATCTTGTTACATCGGGCTTATTGATACACATTTTTTAGATACAGAAAGCTTTAATTTGAAGATACCATAACTTTGGAGGATTACCAGGATAATCTCAAATAAAAAATAGGTGAAAGAGTTTCAGTGAAGGTTTGTGTACATTACATGAGGGTTGCAGTTGATAAACTTTTGCAATTTTGCTGGATAGGTCTTCATTAAGCAGAGAGTTGATATGAAATAGGTATAAATTGATATCAAACATTATGAAATCTGTCAGTAAATGGGAGACAGAAAAGTGCATAATATGCAAGAAATGCATCAAAGCATACAGCATATTAGAAAGAAATTGTGAATTTTATACAATGACCAAACCTGCTTTCTACTCCCAGCCACCACATTATCTGTTGTACTCTTGATGTGTTCTCTCCAGGCACTCTCAATTGTTAAAAGAATCTTCATATTGGGTCTAACAATGGGTCCACCACATTATCTGTTGTACTCTTGATGTGTTCTCTCCAGGCACTCTCAATTGTTAAAGGAATCTTCATATTGGGTCTAACAACGGGTCCACCACATTATCTGTTGTACTCTTGATGTGTACTCTCGAGGCACTCTCAATTGTTAAAGGAATCTTCATATTGGGTCTAACAATGGGTCCACCACATTATCTGTTGTACTCTTGATCTGTACTCTCCAGGCACTCACAGTTAAAGGAATCTTCATATTGGGTCTAACAATGGGTGTGTGAAATAAGATTCGAATGAAGGACAGTAAAAGGTATCTTTTTTATTAAGAGGGACCTAGAAATAAGGGCTATTAGAGCTTGACAAGTGTATTGCCATGCATTCAACCCTTAAACTGAATGTTCATTTAGCTGTTAAAATTCATACATTTCAGATACCTTGATTATGGGCCAATTTTCCTCAGAAATACATGTTTTTCTTTTGAAACTGGGGGTCTTTACATCTTCCATTTTGTTTTGCTTGATATAAATCAAACTGTATTTACTCTTTGCCTTTCCAGTCCTACATTTATTTTAAATTGGTTGCTTCACTTTCATTAATTTTGTATTTTTATTGTTTTATAAAACATTCTATATGCATTGTTTGTATGGCAGTACATCCTATGCGAGATTGTGTATTTTCTTCAACTACTGATACCATTATGTTAATTTGTTGAAGGACTGAGGGTTATGAGCTAGTGGTATAGACTTGTAGTAGTCTGTATACTGTAAACAACAATGTGATGTGTATGAACTTGTGTTAATGGACTTAGGGTTCTGAGCTAGTGGTATAAACTTAATGGTTTGTATACAACAATGTGATGTATGCAATTATGTTAATGGGCTAAGGGTTATGAGCTAGTGGTATAAACTTGTTGGTTTGTATACAACAATGTGATGTGTATGAAATTATGTTAATGAACTAAGGGTTATGAGCTAGTGGTATAAACTTGTTGGTTTGTATACAACAATGTGATATGTATGAAATTATGTTAATGAACTAAGGGTTATGAGCTAGTGGTATAAACTTGTTGGTTTGTATACAACAATGTGATGTGTATAAAATTATGTTAATGGACTAAGGGTTATAAGCTAGTGGTATAAACTTGTTGGTTTGTATACAACAATGTGATGCGTATGAAATTATGTTAATGGACTAAGGGTTATGAGCTAGTGGTATAAACTTTGTACATAGTACATTTTTGTACTTTGTACATTATCTGTATACAACAATGTCATGTGTATTGAAATGTTACATCACAGTCAATCATGCAGAGTGCTACCAGGAAACGGAGAAAGCAAAATGGGGCAAGACATCATCTTGAGCCTTGACCTGACTAATTATATGCTGTGTCATGAGTGATGGTTGCCTTGAAATATTAACTACCAGTACTAGGTTAATTTTGAATTATTCCAGTTTTAACTTTGAATCAACTAGGATAAAAGCTTTGGACATCATGAGGACTTGGTGATGGTGAGAGAATGGGAGGGTTGCAAGCTGGACAAGTCTTTCAAAGTATTCAGCTTTGGTGATGTTTCAGTTAACTTGAGCTAAGTGTCATTATTTAGAACATAGTTCCAAGTTCTTGCGGTTACAGATTTCTAACTGGAAATATATATGAATTTACACATAGTGTACTTATATTTGGTTTAAGATATTATCTAAATAAATTGACTACTTTCCTTTTATTTTGAGTGAAGCATTTTTATTACTTTTATTATTAATGATACCTTTGATAGAACCCCCCCCCCCCCCAAGGAACCCCTCAAAGAACAACAAACAAAACAAAACACAAGATACAAGTATTGGGTTAAATTAGGAGTTTATGATATTGCTTCAGAAAAGGATACAAACATATGCTACAGTTACAAAATGTAGTAGGATTGATCAAGTATGCTAATGATATTACAAGTTGCAAATAATTGTTCTTTATTTGCAATCTGAACATGACAAAATTTAAGCTTAACTTCACAGCAAAGACTGCTATGAAGACATAAGCAAGACAGCACCAATTTGAAGTCACTAACAGCTAACATTTGGAAAAGAAATATGACTTGACTGTAAAGATCTGAACTATAAACCATACATGGAAGACTGTTAGAGCTACAAGAATAAACCCACATTGTACTGGATCCTAATGTCAGTGAACAGTAACAAATCTATTCCTTGGATTTACTGGTAGAGCTACAAGAATAAGCCCTCATTGTACTGGATCCTAATGTCAGTGAACAGTAACAAGTCTATTTCTGGGATTTACTGGTAGAACTACAAGAATAAGCCCACATTGTACTGGATCCTAATGTCAGTGAACAGTAACAA
>KN885543.1:47975-70264 GCA_000934455.1 Apostichopus parvimensis | reverse complement strand
CTCCTATAGAAACAGACGTTGACGAGGGGATCCTCAAACATATAACTTACACGACGAAACCACAATCTTCTTAATGATTAATTAAGTTACGTGAATTGGGAATCTCTGGACTTTGGTCCTCCGTTGTTTACCCTCATCGCCCTAATAGCTGTGTTTCTGTAGACCGATTACACACACTGGTTTTATGATCTAGAGTACGGACTGGTACATAGTAACACTGGTGATATACGTAGAAAGGATAAGAACAGCACGTACTGACTGTCACATGTTTTGGTCTTCTTACGGTGTCATTTTTGAACAACAAAGGTGAAAATTGGCATTGACAAACTTCAGGTAAGCTTGATTTAATAATTACAAATCTTTTTCATAAGTAGATATAGTAATAGTATATATGTATATATATATATATTATACAAAAACTGGTATAAACCAATACCTACATTAAAACTGAAGATACGATTGGTATCTATCTCATCTTTGTAACTAATCTATTTCTGGAAGGTCCAATTAAGACAATGACAAAGCACAATTAGTTTTGAATAGGAGCACGGATGAAAACTAAAGGCATAAGACAAAGCTTATGTAAGCCGGAGAACACACTAGATTCTTCCTGAATTGTGTAACAGCTATAAAAAGGTGTATGATATAAACTGATATAACAAATTCAAATATTATCCGGTTTTTATCGTCTGTTAATACCTCGAATATTACAAATTTCTCTCATCATTTGGTCTTTTGATATTCTAGCATTCGTTATTTATGAGATTGTTGTGAAAATGTCTCCAGAATACCTTGTATGTGTTTATCCCATACTATGGGTTTTGCAAATTCATTCGTCGGTGACCCATGTAGGAAGCAAAGTCTACTTTTTTTGGCGCGACCCACCTTGACTGATGCGACTTAATCAAATTCCGCAACTTTTGTCATTTTGCATATGCATTTTGCATTGCTTTTTGTAGACATTTCTGAATTTCATTGACTACAGTATTATTGATGACATTCCATAAAATGTTTTGGCTGTTTTATTTTTACAATTCTTTCTGGATCGTTCTGCTGATCAAAAGTGTATTTTTCAACAGCATACCTGTGGATCTCGACTCACTGTTGCGTTGCAAAGGCCTATATACCATTACATAAAGCATACAGTGGGATAGACGATAAAATATAAATGGCCGTCATAGATGCATTGATTGGGCTTTCGTGTGACAAGTAGGATTGACGATAACATATAAATGGTCGTCATAGATACAATGGTTGGGCTTTCGTTTGACAACTTGAGTATGATGGTGGATAAAATATAAATGGCCGTCATAGATGCATTGATTGGGGTTTCAATGTGACAAGTAGGATGGACGATAACATATAAATGGTCGTCATAGATACAATGGTTGGGCTTTCGTGTGACAGGTAGGATGGACGATAACATATAAATGACCGTCCTAGATGCATTGATTGGGCTTTCATGTGACAGGTAGGATGGACGATAACATATAAATGACCGTCATAGATCAATGCCATAAATAAGAATAGGATAATACAAGAAGATTGGGTCGAGAGAAGGATGGCTGTACATTCTGAAATGTACTCGAAACATTTATAGAATGAATCGGGGATAACAGACAACAAGGAAGTCTTGTACCCGAGATGAGGCGCAGGAGGGGAGGTGGAGGAGGGGAGGCGGAGACGGTGGAGCGGAGGTGGATTGTTATTCAACTTGATTCTCCCGTCGGTCGGTCACAGTTCCCTTAGAGAAAGACTTGTAATAAAAGTATAACAGCATGAGTACTTACGAGTACAAATAGATGTACCCTTTATATGAGTAAGCTTCTGAGTAACATGGTTCTAGAGACGAGTACGGGTTCGAGTACATACTTTGCATTTATTCCTTTACTGCTATTCAAACTGTCCCGAGTATAAGTACACATCCATCGAGGGTGAGTTTGTGAATACGCGTATACTAATACTAGAATATGGGTACGTGTACGGACTCACTGCAATTATGCGTAGGGACACCTCTTTATCGAGTCAGCCATATGAACCATCTATACATGAGGCTATCTAGGTACTAAAACAAAGACTTTTGACATCTTTATTATCGGTTTACAATATACGCAGACCTAGAGCATACCTAATGAAAAATAGCTTGATCATTTCCTGACATGTTTATTTGCATCTCCGTTAATTGTCTGTGTAATACCCCGTAAGAGGAAAACACATACCACACAATAAGTATGAGAATAAAATATAGCCTCATTCGACTAGATTAATCATTTTGTAAAAAACATATATTGACATTTTCATCAAAATTCTTCGCTTAATAGTACAAGGTGGGTTTAAAGTAAAGACAAACGTCACGAAAAATAGAAAGCTGCTCAAACATAGATTATGATGTTTGCAAACATTTACAAACAAAAAATAAAATATTTACACAACATGGCCAGGGATAATTCCTATATGCATAAAATATTGGTTTAGCTGTTATCACATGATACTAAATGAAACATCCAAAGGGAAATTGTTGTTAAATTTAATTAATGAACGAAGAACTTAAAACAATAAACATCCTGATGATATTTGCATGGTGTTACTACATAATGTTTCGGTGATATTGATAATTAAAAGTGTCACAGATTTTACACTTAATGAACTTGAAAGAAACGAGGAGGATGAGAAAACATAATTATACATTTTGTTTTACAAATTGAGGAAACCGACTTAATTATTGTAAAGAAAAACAGATTGGTTAGTCTATCAAGGTACGACATGAGCTGAGATACTACTCACGAAGTATTCATCCAATATATATGTAAAAAAAAAACTCCAGTTCAAAGATAATTTGAGAAAAGAACAACGGTTATAATATGACTCCATTTAAAGTTATGACGTCGCTATTACTTCCAATTATATTATATTTTAAATTATATTTAAAAATTGAGGAAACCGACTTAATTAGTGGTGAAGAAGAACATATTGGTTAGTCTATCTATGTACGACATTAGCTCAGATTTTACTCACGAAGTATTTATCCAAAATATATTTGAAAAAAACCTTCTCCAATTCAAAGATAATTTGAGAAAAGAACGATTCCATTTAAAGTTATGACGTCGCTATTACTTCCAATTATATCCGTAGCGATGTGCAGAAAAGAACAGAGAACAATATAATATAATATAATATACCTGTAGTTTTTCTAACTTGTAGAAACGTTTTCCAAAACTAGTAAAGTAGTGAAACATAGTGTAATACTAGATTGTCTTTGCGAGAGGGGTATACGATTGAATTGTGTCGAAGTTCTGTCAATAATACCCACGAATCCCTCTCATTGCCGCACATCACATAAGTTCCCGACAAAGTTAAATTGGAAGTATATGCATAGAGGTTTACTTGTATAAATATATTAATAGGATACGAAAGTTTGTTATTTTAAATCATATTTCAATCTGGATAATATTTCAGTTTACTTCCCCATCAGTTAATAACTTCCATCCGAAATTTGGATTAATGGCATCAAAACAAAAATTCAAGACTAATTGTAGTACATATTTCCTAGAAAAATTAATTTTTTTACAAAAACATCGCAGTGGAATTTTCGACAAGATATGTAACAATTTGAAATTTCTAATACAACGTCGAGCTAAAGTATATATAGTTTGCCAAAAGAAAATGTTGAATCGCATAGAACGTGGCAAGTGAGAAATTCGTCATTTAATTATTAAATGTCAAATGTTCTAAACTTTTAAGTGGTAAGGAAGTCCGATGTTTCTGCTATATTTCTTAATCAACATATACAAAAAAAATGTTTTATTATGCGAAAAATGCTGATTTAATTATGTTAACATATTTACATATTGATTTCGATGAGACCTTAACGTTTTCACCGAAACATATATGGTTTTTGTTGCTGGTACATGAAAAATGTGACTGTCTGGGGTAGTGCCTATATATAATCCAACAATATGGTTATATGGTTATTCACAGACTATTTTCGATACCTGGTTCCTTTATCAACTATCGATAGATATTCTGCCTTAACATTTGCTCAAAATCAATTGAGAACCATTGTTTTAAAATAATTCACATTATAATCCTATAACTTGAATAAATTGATGGGTCGTATTTAACTCCAAAGAACAACTAATCCTCGTATTTTTGTTTGCTCGACATAAATTATACTATAATTGCCACAAAAAAAAAACAACAGGGATATGAGTGTTTATATAAATACAGACATACATAAATAAATAAATTATATATGTATATTTAAAAACAAGGGAGCAATGAAACGGAAATAAAACGAAAAAAGAGGTCACCGTTGCCTGTCTGTTGATCATTTTGAATTTTGGGTGATATCTATATTTTCGTATATTCGGTCGATTCAGTCCGCGTATAGCGGGAAATGAAATGATATTTATGCCGTCCTTAATATTCAAATGATTTTTTTAAAATCATAATTGAGCTACAGCTTCCACTTAACATAACTTTAATCGATCTACGGCTGTAAGGTTGACATATGGGCAATCTATAATCTTACAAAAATAAAACAAAATAAAAATATAATTTTCAGCAAAAGAGCACCTTAATTTTTTTTTTAAATGAGGCACATTTTCATATTAACAAATACACAAACACAAAAATACCAACAAAAATCTATCTTTATATTACGATAAAACGATTGCTCAACGAAAGGGCACTTTTAAATTTTAAACCATAAATCAAAATAATATCAATAATAGGGAAATTTTTATGATATAAACTTGGAAAAGATTATTTTTTATTAAAGGGTGTTCTTATATACTTTACGAAAAGTAACCCTTTTTTAATTTTTCAAACAAGTGGGGACACTTTGCCCCTGTGCCCCTGAAATTTTAAACCATCAATCACAATAATATTAATAATAGGGACATTTTTATTATATAAATTTGGAAAAGATCATTTTTCATGAAAGGGTGTTCTTGTACTTATCGTAAAGTAACCCCTTTTTGGTGTTTTTCAAACAAGTGGGGACACTTCGCCCCTGTGCTCTCTGCCCCTCCGCCCCGTTAGAGTATAAGGCACTATGCGTTTATTTTTTCTGATTCAATTGGACTAATTTTATGTTTCCATTAAGATTAATTTTGCTATATCTACTATAGCAATATTATAGAACAATCATTTGCTATACTATAGATAGATTTTGCTAACTATATTAAAGACAGATTTACAGTTTTAAGCAAAACTCTTTTGTATAAATTTAAGCATTCGTATACGACGGATCTTTACAACATCTACATCTCTCATTATATTTTGAGTGGCTCTGTAGGCTTGCTTGTATATGTCTCTGTAACATACGGCAGACCGCATTTAATTGAGTCTTAAGAAATCGAATGTATCCGGTGTAAATATTGCATATGATGATTATATTTATCTTTATAGTATAAAGTAAAGCTATTTGCAAACAATGTTCGTTGTTGAGTTCACACTTTCCTAGAAATTATTGTGATACTTGAAAGATTTGATCGAGTTATAATTTTATTGATTTAGTTGTGGTGTAGTGGTTACGCAGGCTGTGAATTTCCTCCTAAAAGTACTGAAAAAAATCAATAAAACCAAAAAGAAACTTGATGAAAACCGTTGGGGATATCCCCAGGTTCCTGCCTGCAGTCTTTAGTTTGTATAGCAATTGAGAGTTTAAGTTTAGTTAGGTTCTGAGTACAGTAATTTGTTGAAATAACGTGGCAGAATTTACGCAATAATTCATATACATTATGCATACATCCTATGTTTATTCATAAATCTTTGCTGAGTGAAGGGTTATGCTTCAGACAATGGTATTAATATTTCAAAGATAAATCATTTTGAATGTTTGAGGATTATTTCATGGAGAAGGCCCAGTATATTAAATATTTACAATGTTAAAGGAGCTTGGTTTCCAAGGACATATACGTGTTTTTTTTTTCGTTTCTTCATTTTTTTGCTGATAAGAAATTCATGCAATTTGTGTTATCATTAGTTCCGCATTTCTTATAAAGTTATACTCTCCTATCGCGGCCAGCCTGAAGCATACACGTTATGTTAATATAATGTAATTTTAAAAGTATACTGCGATCACATAAACAATTGTAGAACTGCATTTGCCTGCAAATACGCAGTATTGTAGTGCGCGTGGAGTGCTTGCAGTATTAGGAAGAACTTTTCGGTTGTTCGCGGTGTTAGATTTTGGGCGGACAACACACCATGGGGTTTAGTCATGTAGGTATATGAGGGCGCTTGTTAGCGCCGTGACAGGCTCAGAATAAGTTGGCTACTCAGCTAGTTTCTCATACTGCCAATGTACAGAGAATATATGAAACTTTTAAGTTTCAACGTCCAAATATCATTTGGCCAATAATACCAATACTTTAGCGCACATGCGCATGCGCACTACAATAACAAGAGTACATTAGAGTCTGGTCTGGTCCTATATATGCAACATCACATTAATTTAACATTTCTTTACCAGTTAAATGCTGTTGTTTCATAAACTGTTCCCTTCCGGCATCTCGTAATACAAACCATTAACCTGTCGAGAACTAGAAGCCAAATAATAATTAATATTAATCCGACCATATACATTTTTCCTGGCAGAAATGACATATGAGAGTTGTTTACACCTTCTTAGAAACAACAACACCATCAATAATTTAAAATAGTTTTAGAACAATATAGAATTATGTACAAGTTCTAGTATAACAATATAATTAACATACTCGGTTTTAACGATTTGCTGTTACAAATTCGGACAGTTTGGTTAGTACAAATTAAACGAAAAAGTGAATTGTTCGCTGATTTTTGTGTGAGTTAGTATAACTCACTATAACTTACAACATGTTTTCTTTTCCTTTTCCTCTCTAATATTCTCCCGTCATACAGAATATTTGAATAAGGCTGGGCTAATATTTGGGGATTGTGAAAACACCAGCTGTTGCAAAGGAAAATATTTGCACATATTTGTTTGTTTCTGGTCTGACAAGAAAGTAGAAAAGAAAGAAGAAGATGAGTTTAGATTCCGGCTTGGATAATCCTTCCTACGTGGAAACGGAGAAGCCGTCCAACGCTAATAGGAACGGAAATGTGTCATATCATTCAAATGGCGGTGTTGGATATTCAAACAAATCGAATGGAGATCTTGTTGCGCACGAGGTCGAAGGTGATGAGGGCACTGTTACCATGAGGTCACATGAGAAGAATGGGTTACCTCATGACGGTCGACTCTCTACTATCAGTGGAACATCTCAGACAGAACTAGTCGGTAAAGATGAAGAAGTAGCCACCTGCGGATGGATGAGCTTTAGACCTAGAGCAATACAGGTGAGGATATCTTGGAAAATACTATACATATAATATCCATAATTACATAGAATAATAATCATGGAAATCATGAGGTCACCACATATGGAATTTAGGCCCAATTTACTGTATTGGTGAGGATTTATTTGGAATTATAGTGTCATAATGAAATCATATACTATAATGTCAGCATGGTACACAAAGTAAAATTAAAATAAAAAACTGACAACACAATAGTATCGATCCAGGAAAACGCGGGGAGGCGTGTGTGTGTGTTTGTGCGTGACCAATTGTTTGGTATTCTGACTGAGGACTTGAAGAAGGAAATCCAAGTCCTCAAACGTCATTTGAAAACAATCAACATGTCCTCAGGAGAATTCTATTGTTCAGGGTTATTGTCAGACTGTAAAGGTTATAGGTGACATGGATTTGAACAACACCTGTGTTTGTGATGTGTCTGAGGAGGGGATATCCTTGGAGGGGATGTCCTGGAAGGGGGAGGGGGTGCTCCGCGGCACTCATTTTTCCTGCAAATATTGTTCTGCTCCAAACAAGGTGTATAGTGAAAAAGTTAAGCATGAAGGAATCGCTCGCGGGCATTGCTTACATATTTACTGTTTTTTATTTTTTATGCAAAGTTATTTCGGTATATCTTCAGTTCGGTACCTACCGGTGCATATACCGATATACCGGATCACCTCTTCAGAGAAATAATAGTTCCGCCATAACCTACACTGTCTATGAAATGTACACAATGCCAGAAATATCAATGGCGCCCCTGCAGCTCTCATTTATTTTGCAAACTCTTTATAGATTGAAGGGCTTAACATGTACAATTTATAATATTAATATAGTATCATATTATGTTGGAGTAGAAAACAACAGATAACACATCACATTTACATATTTAGAGTATGTTTGTGTTGATGTCATAAATTATAATGGTTCATTCGACTTCATATACAACTACATAGTATATCTTTGGGTGACTTTCAAGTTTCAACACCATGTTTGCTAAGTTGTAACGCATTATAAACATGGGGGGCTACAAAAGTCTTGTGTTTTTTCCATTAGACTACGTAGTCCAGTCACTTTAACTGACGAATCTTTCTGTTTAAAGAGTTATATTCTCAAAAACTGGATTTTTTTTTTAAATTGAAATATAAGCTGCACTGAGCAGTGGTTTTTAATGTTCTTCGACATATCAAAATTAATATTTTCTGCCCAAGGGCAATCATTTAATATGACCTTTCCATGAATATATACTATACTTGAATGTTGTCTACAAAGACACCGTGTTTGATTGATGATAGCTCCTCAACCCATGTCATCATTATTTTGAGACGTGTGTTTGCTCGCCGTATTTACATATTGACAAGACAACCGGACTTTGCAGTCATTGTGGTAGAAATGACTTTAATGCCAGGATGTGACGTCTTATATAAGTTATATAGAATGAGGTACAGGAAGGTACCGAGGTGCAGTCAGCGTTATGTCACACATTATCGATATGTAAAAGAAAAGGGAAAATAGCGATTGTGTAGAGCTACTGTATCCATATATCATAATAGACAAGACATAGCAGACGACAGCAAGAACATACAAGAGACAAGAGACAAAGGCATGATAGACAAAAGTCACAACAAAAGGTAGAAGACATATTAGGCAGAGAGACAAAATACAGTAAACAACGCATTTGAGACAGAATAGAAAAATATAAAATGTCACAGGAGACAAGGCATGATAGACAAAAGTCATAACAAAAGGTAGAAGACATATTAGGCAGAGAGACAAATCACAAAAAACAACACATTTGAGACAGAGTACTAAAACTAAAATGGCACAGGAGACAAGGCATGGTAGACAAAAGTCACAACAAAATGTAGAAGAAATATGAGACAGAGAGACAAAACACAAAAGACAACACATTGAAGACAGAATAGAAACAAAATGGCACAAGAGACAAAGGCATGATAGACAAAAGTCACAACAAAAGATAGTAGAAATATGAGACAAAGGGACAAAACACAGGAAACAACACATTTGAGGCAGAATAGAAACAAAATGTCACAGGAGACAAGGCATGGTAGACAAAAGTCATAACAAAGGGTATGAGAATTATGAGACAAAGAGACAAGACACATAAGAAATAACATATTTCAGACAGAGTACCAAAAACAAAATGGCACAGGAGACAATGCATTATAGACAAAAGTCACAACAAAAGATAGAAGTAATAGATAAACAGACAAATCACACAAAAAAAACACATTTGAGACAGAGTACCAAAACTAAAATGGCACAAGAGACAAAGCATGATAAAAACGTCACAACACAATATAGAAGACATATGAAACAAACCTATAGGACAATAGACAAGGCAAAAGAGACAAGAAACGAGACACAACAGACAAGACACAAGAGACATGTCGAGGCGATAAAAGTTTAAGACACTGTAATCAATAGACAGAGAACAGGGGACAAGAACAAGAGACACGAATAATGAGACATGATGCAAAGGAACAATATACACGAGATATGGCAGGGTATACAATAGAGAAACACGAGAACGTGGATAAGCGACTAAGAGGCAAGGGCCGAGGGACAAGATATGACGATCACAAGATTAAAGAGTGCACAATTAAGGGATAGAATTATTTTACGATTTGAAAGATATTTAGACCTACAGTGGATTTCTTCTGAATGAAAATGGACCTTTATTTTAGCCGGCAGGACTCGACGCCACGACCTCCCAAGTTCCATTGATTTTTCATTTGCAAGTACCTTTATCCACCATCCAAACATATCACTGGTTAAACCATATCACTTAACCTTTTTATTCTGTCTAAATTCGTTTTCGTTGTTGCTAAATTGATCATAATAATAATGATAACGATCTTTCTCCTTTAACAGCATTTATATGGGCCACGTGGATTTCTATTGTTTCTTTGCATTTTTGTACTTGCTCAAAGTATGACATGCAATGGCTTCGTCTATGTCGTCACGTCGACATTGGAAAGACGTTTTAACTTGTCCAGCACGAAAAGTGGCGCCATATCGAGTGCTTACGATTTTACTGTGATGGCCATTGTAGTCTTTGTGACTTACTTTGGAGAGAAAGGTCACAAACCGATGTGGCTTGGTGTTGGAGCTATTATTTTCGGGATAGGCTCCTGGATGTTCACGTTGCCTCATTTCCTAACGGGTCCGTATAGGTATGGGGTAAGTATTTCAGCATAATTCAAATAATTATTCACCCTGACATCTCACCACCTCAAGTTTCCCCCCTAACCCCGCATAAAAAAATACCATTTCAGATAATAATTGGAAACAAATTACTTCATTAAGTTCGTGTGTAGACGCATTTTTAAGGACAGTGATGGTAGAACACTATACAACCAATCTCAGGGCGTTTTCTTCTGGCGTTTCAGATGATGTCTTATTTAAATGTCTTGTCGAGGATAATTAAACACCGATTACTTTTTTGCATGATTTGCAGTTGAGTTTGGTGGTTGTTGATTATCTTCCTGAACTCATTACCGTGCCAGTCAGTGTGTGTTACGTTTATCCCTATTGGCTGTTGTGGGTCATGTGACCATTCCTGACAAGGTTTTGCTTTCGATAGGCAACATGGTTCAACAATAACGAATGATCCCGGGTCCGTTGACCGTCTCGCTAAATTTTGGGTCTCGATGTATAATTCATGCTCCATAACCATAGGCTATACGGTAGCGCAAAAAAGCTTGTTTGTTTTTATATTACTGGTTTTGACTATTTCGGTGGACATTTTTTAAAATCTCATCAGCCTTCTTTTCTTCCTTCCTATTTCACTTAGACTACTTTTGAGGACACTTGCCCCCTAAATACAACCGCCCTGGATGAAAACATATGTAAGGACGACGAAAATCTGAGTCGATACTATGGATTCTTCATTGTAGCTCAAGTACTACATGGGTTTGGGTCTTGTTCCATATATACACACGGACAAACGTACATATATAACAACGTCAAGGCCGGGGAAGCATCCATGTACATAGGTAAGTACGTCACACATCGCGACCCA
This sequence comes from Apostichopus parvimensis, assembly GCA_000934455.1. NCBI lineage: Eukaryota > Metazoa > Echinodermata > Holothuroidea > Aspidochirotida > Stichopodidae > Apostichopus > Apostichopus parvimensis. Next base: position 58,896 of record KN885543.1, on the reverse strand, counting down.
AGTGGACGTAACGAATGGAAGGTCAATACTTATAATTCGTTCATGATCCCCATTTTGTTCACTGTAGTGTTGTCAATGTGAACTAAAATACAGCTACCCTATGGCGTTTCACATCATTTTTTAATGTAAGTATAGGCTTGTGGCTTGAATATATCTTGCGTAGTTACCGGTCTATCGCAATTTGATGCCCTTTTGTGCGGGCATTCTCAGAGGAACGATCTGCGCGGCTGAGCCGACCATATAACCCTTTTGACAATATGCTAAACTGTATGTAGATTGTAATATATGTCAGAAAGTGCAGTAACTGTTATATCATCATAAGGTCCCCGGTTCGAGTCACTCCAAGATTAATGTATGTCGTCCAGTTACAGAGTTGTTGACAATTGACAATTCATAATCATGGACATTCATATGAATGTAAGAGACTGACTTCGGTCAGCTTGCGGCTTTGATAAGCCAATGAGGCTTCTTCGCGAGTTCCTGGTTGCAGGAGGATCTAAAACTACATATCGCCATTTGATGCCCCCTTGTGCAGGCATTTGGAGAGGAACGATCTGCACGGCTGAGCTGACCATATGCTTATGACTATATGCTAAACTGTATGTAGGTTATAATACATATACATGTCAGAAAGTGCAGTAAGTGTAATATCGCGACTGTACTTCGTCTCTTAGTTTTACACACACAGAAAATCAGTTAAAATGAGAGCGTGGTGGCCAATTGGCTAAGGCGTCGGATTCGTGATCCAAGGATTGCTGGTTCGATTCATGCCTAGTTCATTACGTTGTGTCCTTGGGCAAGATGCTTTATCTCACTTGCCTCTCTCCATCCAGGGGTTAAATGGGTACCTGTGAGGTAATTTGTCATTAGGCGCAGTATATAACTGCTGCCGACTGGAGGGATTGTCTCTAGGACAGGCTATCATTAACCAGGGGTAATATAACATCTGTAAAGCGCTTTGAGACCTATCGCTGGTGTTAAGCGCTATATAAAAATCAAATATTATTATGATATTATTATTGTTTGCTACGATAACCTAACATTCATTGATTCATGTATCCTTCTTGTTTAGGAATATTCATGGCTGTGTCTACATTTGCACCAGCTCTTGGTTATATACTTGGCGCCCTCTTTCTCAGCATCTTTACGGATATAACAAATGACAGGTATGGATAAGTTGCCATCTTTTTTCGTCATATTATTATTACCGTATTATTTGACAATTGAAAGTATTAAATTCATTTTGTTGTTCCCAGATATCATATCTCATTTGGTATCTCATCTGTTCGATATTATTTCCTCTGCTATTCCGCCATTTCTATATTTTTGAAATACACAGTTTAAGTTATTGATTATATTCGCCCACTTTTACATTGAGAAAGATAAAGTCAGTTTAAAACATTTCACTTATGTTATTTTCCAGCGTGGATATCACCGTAACCAGTCCGTTGTGGGTCGGGGCCTGGTGGATCGGTTTCATTATATCGGGATCTTTATCACTTCTAGTAGCAATTCCGCTATTTGCGTTCCCACGAAATCTCCCAGGTAAGCATTTATCAAGGGGCGGATCCGGAGTGGGCACCCAAAGGGTCCGGGTGATTATACATTACCTACTCGGAAGATTTCTGGTCGTTTTCGGGTCGTAATTGCAATATTTATCGAGTAAATGTCTACCCGGCTCTCCTCTTCCGAGGAAGTTTGGATCCGTCATTGAGAATTTGAACATAACATTTGATTTATGATGATTTCACATTGCCAGACAATTACTCTGGATTTGTTTTTATATATTGTAATGATCGATTCACCCCACGAGACGTCAGACTTAATCACTCCAGGGTAAACGATATACCTTTGCGATTTGTATTCAAGGATGAATTTGGACAGAATTGTAGTCTTGGTATGTTATAGAAAAACACTGCAAAAAGAAAATAGTTTAAGTAAGGTTCTTATACATATTTTGGTTTGCAAGATATGAACCTTTAAAATATGCAAATCTACGGAATGCTCATTTAAGGCTAAATTGGTGATGACGTCACCTCCTCAGAACATGTCTTAGTATTAACAGTTAATCCATTGTTTTAGAATGTTATAAGAACTCAACAAAACATGTTCTTGATTATTTTTTTATTTTATTGATTATTTAGTTGTAGAAAAGTTACTAGAACTCTTATTAACTACTTTTTTTTCTGCTTTTTTTTCTTTCGTGGACTAAAACATATCAAGCCGACCATAACTCTACCCCAAAGCCACCATTTTAACATGTGTATTACTTTCTTTATGTCATATGTTATCTCAATGTTCTTAGGTTGGAAGGAAGCGGAACTTGACCGAGTCAATACCGCTCAGGAAGGATCAGATTTCTCAATGAAAGCTGGATTCGAAGGCTCCATAAAGGATTTTCCAAGGGCTGTTTGGAATTTGGTTAGAAACGTTCCGTTGATGTGCGTTAATTTTGCTGTGTCTTCCGAAAATATGATTGTGGCGAGCGTAGCAGTGTTTGGGCCGAAATACATCGAGAGTATGTTTAGTATCACAGCGAAGAACGCGGCTCTCATTGTTGGTGAGAATCATCGGGGTTTTGTTTCAATTTTTGGATGTAAGATACGACAAAAAAGACAAAAAAAGAAGTGATTACCATTGATGAATTTGCTTGTGTTAACTCAAAACATTTATGAGTAATGTAGGACAGGTACGACAGCTGATGGTTGAGATGCGGGGGAGGGGGTTGGTGATGCGGGAGGGGGTGGTGACTGCACGTGGAAATAGGCAGTATAAATGTCGTTCTGTGCATCATGGGAGGCACAATGAGATCAATTGTGTCGGAGGTCTTTAAAAAAGTACACTCTATTGGACGTCCCACTCAGGGACAGATAGATCTACCGAATATCATGCCCGGGGATGGTGTCACCGTTTCGCTGCTTGGGACAGTCTAACCTGGAGAACGCGGTGATTTCGTCTTGGTCGCGAAAGGTGCTTATTTCCTCCGAAGCGCTTATAACACCTCCTCTGTCAGGGTTCAACCGCCAACTGTTGAATCACTGAGCCGTGTGCCCAAGTCCTGCCATATCTCCTACCCAACTATCCATACTAATCTGAATCCTTTTAAACTATAATTATTGATTTCACTTTCTTTTCCACAGGTTTGGCGGTTTTTCCTACCAGCCTTCTCGGTTGCCTACTAGGGGGATGGTTAATTAAGAAGTATAATTGGTTATTTAGAGGTCAAATAAGGATGGTGCTTTTCTCCCTTGGTTTCTCCTGGATTTGCATGTTGATGCTGATGTTGACGTGTCCAAATCTTCCCATGGTTGGCGTCACGAGAGACTATGCATCAGTGTAAGTTATTGTTAAGGTCATCACAGTATTATCTCCCAAACGAAGGGAAATGTTTTATGGGTTACAGTATGATGTTGGGTAAAAAAGTTGACTCACACAGATTCATCAGGAATCTTGATGTCCTATACCGATGTATGATGTTCACTTAGTTTGTACAAAGGCCGTGTTTGATATGATTTTATATGCAAGTTGCTCGTCATTTGTATATCTTTATCAAACTGAGGGGTGAAAGAGCTGATTGCATAGGGACTTGGTGGGGGTGGCGGGAGAGGGTGTGGGGGGGGGGGGCGCACATTTCAAGAGGTAGTGGGACATGTGAATTTGATAAGGGCAAACACCATAGTTATCAAAAGGAAACAAATCTTCACGACGAAAATGAATGATTCATGTCTCTTTTACTTCACATTTCATCACAATAAGTAAGTCAATTTTTACCACCCCCCCCCCCTAAAGAAAAAATAGGTTGTTTCATTAACAAAATGCTTTTTACATGTATGTAAAACTATCTTATAAAAATGAGGAGAAATGGTACTCCTTGTTAACAAAACAAGGACACTCGTTTATTAATGAAAAAGGGTAATGTCCTTCTCCCTCGCTTCCTCTTCTGGTAAGCCGCACAACAAGATAAAACACTGCGCTATGTGACATGATATTGACCATACTAGCCTCTCATGGTCAGCTTGGAAACGCACTGATCATTAGAGGCTGGGGTTGGAGGAGGGGGTGGGAGGGAGGGGGGAGGTACAGGACGGAAAAGGGAGAGATAACGAATCAACATGACTGGTGACCAATTAATCTTCAGATTCATCAATTGTGTTAATTCTGATGACTTTTTTTATATTTTCCCATTTTATTTCTCATTTTAGAAATGAGACGATCTCTCGAGATGATATCAACTTAACAGCAAGTTGTAACGTCCATTGTTCTTGTGGGGATGAATATGACCCGGTCTGTGGTGAAACTAATGACGTCATATATTACTCCGCTTGCCACGCGGGCTGTCAACTTTTGAACGATGATGATATATTTAATAAGGTAACTATTACAATGCCTTCCACCAGGCTTGGCAATTTCCCTGAAATCGTAACATTTAAGAAAAAGGGTCGTTGGTGCGAAAAGAGCATCGCAGATAGACGTCTTCAGAATAGCCACATATATCTTGTCATGACGGTCTACCAAGGAATCTCCACTGCTTTGGTTTTAGATAAAAAATATCAAATTATGAAAGGAAGACAGCCATGAAGTATTGAAAGTTTTAGAAACACAACCGGAAAGTATTTAACAAAGCGTCTTGTCCTGAACTTCGGTGTTGACGGGGTTCCTTGGCACTGGTTTTATCAATCTACTGGAAACATTAGGCAATATAATGTACCTATAGGTAACACTGCAAATCAACCCACCGAAATCCACCCCGTCCTCATCCCCGTCCCCGTCGCCTCGATCACCATCCCGTCCACCCCGCCCCACTCCGCCCCATCCCACCCCATCCTATCCCACTAGGCCTATTAAAAAAAGGCTAGTCCTCATAAACTGAGATACTCTACGAACATATATAATTTTGCTTTTTGTCTGTTTATAGGTTTACTCCAATTGTTCCTGTATACCCCCATCGGAAGAATCCATGTTTGGCGGGACGGCCTTCCAAGGCAGATGCACTTATCCATTGTGTAATATCGCTGCTCCATTCCTCTTATGCGTTATCATTGTGTTATTTACGTCACTGCTAATTATCGTGCCCAGTGTGACAATGCTTTACGCGTAAGTACATATGTATCGGTATATGTAACGATAACTTTACAATGTAGAATGGATGACTTTTAGACAAAGCATTATTTTTAATGCTGGAGACCATTAAAAAATCACGGTCGTCGGTCCATGTTGTATTTTCACCTACTTTTAGTTTCCATGAAATGGCCCTTTGGACATCTGAAGTTCATCAATTAATCTGGCCGGGTTATTCGGTCTAACACACAAAAACCATTAGGTTAGTTCCTCAGGTGTAAACACAGACCTTAATGTGAAAACATAAGAATTTTATTGCCTCAAATGAAATGCGTATGATGTGTAAAACAATTTATCAACGACGAATGGTGTTGAATGACATCCAACGATGCTCTGTAGCTTATGTGAAGTTACAAGAACTTGTTTGGGTTGAACTACTAAAACTAACTAAACAATGTATTTACATTAACTTTTAAGGGTTGCGTTGAGGAGTCTAAAATATGGATAAAGGCTATGATTTTTAATCGAAATTTCACTGCATGCTGGGTCGAAATGAAGCCAAAAATCCCTTAGAAATTTTTTAGACATAATTTGTTTTGTTAAGATCCCCAAGATCTCATTAATATTTGATCGTTCCGTTGTTAGGATCGTACCATACGGCAAATGTTAATGAATACTTTGTATTAGTAACCAGTTTGATAACCCTGAAATTAGTCATCTGGCCAATGTTGACACGCCTATGGAAATGATTAACAATTTTGTTTTGGAAACGTGGCGCTGATGTTTATCTATGCACATAGATGGTTTATCTTATAGTGTTACACATAGATGAAATATCTTATATGTACTTAAATGGGCGAAAGTTCATACGTCTTAAAATTGGACGATATGTCATGTGATAGGGTTCCAGTTGTCATGGTTACCATTTGCATATTCATGAGAAAATGATTATTTCTTGTGGTCAACATTACGGTAACGGATGCGATTTCTTACGAACTGAAACGTTTTGGTGCCGTCAAAATATTAGGATCTTTTGTTGGTATAGTAGTAATTTTCAACAAAATGTTTTTTAATATTTTTTGAAATATATTTACAATTTACAACAATATGACTAATTATTTAAATCTAATAACTAAGGAATTCGAAATTGCACTGCAAAAGCATAAATGATTGTTTATCAAATGTTATTTAGTTTAACAATTTGCAGAAAATAGTTAATTTAAAAACACATGAGCGATACAATATTTCAACAATTTTCAAGAAAATGACAAATCCCTTGAATGTAATAAGTGCATGGAATTTGACATTGTACGGCAAAAGCAAAAATGACTATTTATCAAATGCCATCACTTTAACGATTTGCAGCAAAATGATAATTTAAGCACACATCAGAAAACAATACCTCATTTCAACAATTAGCGACAAATGATACATTGATTACATTATTCATATCGTCCATTCAGATAAAGATAATCATCCAATGGAAAAATGATAAATGTCTGTTATTTTTAATTTTTGTATCAATTTTCTTTCCATTTAACAATGTAGGGTGGTATCACCGGACCAGAGAACAACAGCTATGGGTGTACAGTCCCTTATGTACAGGGCCTTGGGTATGTTGAATAATCTGACAGATTATTGTTGAATGTAAGAATGTTGAGACCAGTTCTGAGAGCATGGTCACAATGGCCGTCACTGCGTATTGTCCAAGGAAATCGTACAAAGGCGATGTCGTAATGCCTAAAGGAACTAGAAACTCTTAAAGATATGTCTCAGAAATACTTGCTTCATCTCAATGACGCCGTTTCCAATATGTAACTGGCAGAAAATTAAATTCCGTGTACGTTAATTTACATCACGAAGTAGAATTTGCTACAATACAGTTTTTTTTATCTATACAGTTAAGACCAGGGTTTTTGAGGGCCAAATGTTATATTCAGCGAGCCTAACTGAATTCTGTCGCAGCTTATTAAGGTTATCGATTGGAAAAATGCAGTGGCATTAGAAGCTTAGAAACCTTGCATCTGGAAGTTCATGGGTTCCATCCCTTGCATCTTGGAGGTCGTGGGTTCCATCCCTGGCCGGCTAAAGTGAATGGGCTTTGCATCCAGGACAAATCCACGGTTTTCCCAATCTGAAAAGGTCTCCCAAATTGTACCCCCCAAAAATCTAAAATGAACAAACATTGCAAATTGGATAGCCACCCGACGTGTATATAGCAAAGAGAAATGCACAACCAGTTCTTCGCCCATTGCCCAGTTTTTTCATGTATATATGAAATTGGGACAGGGAGTTTCATCGTTTTCGTTTTACCTTGTTTAAAATCCCTTTGCTTTTTCTTTTTCGTCTCTAGGTACCGTCCCTGGTCCTATTATCTTCGGTTCACTCATCGACCGAGCATGTCTTATCTGGGAGTATTCGGATTGTGACGACGATGGTGGAGTTTGTTGGCTTTATGATAACGATGATTTTGGCGGTTACGCTTTCAAAATTCTCTTCAGTTGTCGGTTTGTTACGATATGTTTCTTTGTTCTGGCTTACGTATTCTACAAACCAATATCAGAAATCGATCCCGAACAAGGACAAGAGACACCTTTCGAAGATGGAGCACAGAGTAACGCGGATTTACCGAGTAATTTAGAAGTAGATGATTCCGTTATTATTAAGTCATACAAAGTTAGGTCGGATTAGTATTTTCTTGGCAAAGAGTCAAACAGATTCAGATGCGATTGGATATGAACTGTATCTATCCATAATGAAATGTTTATTGACAATAGGTTCAGTCAAATGATGGGAGTTGTCACTTTCTTCCTTCAATGACCACAGAACTGTGCAGCTCTATCGTGGTTCTTGAGTCAACCTTAAGTGGACATAACTTAAGTGGACATAACTTAAGTGGACATAACTTAAGGGGACATAACTTAAGTGGACATAACTTCAGTGGACATAACTTCAGTGAACGACATGCACTAAATGTGTATGTCAAGTGGTGCCTAGGAGAATCCCTTCAGAATATGACGTGGACATCTAAGCTTGATCTGATACGGGGGTCAAACTGTAGAAGGCAGCATAGACAGCTGTAACGTGTTGTTCAAAACCTAACTTAACCCAGAGCAGGGATATGTTGTACCACATTCCGGGCCATCAGAAGAAGGAGAGATGAGTGGGTCTTCGGTAGAGCGTTATCCGGTTCTTCGGTCGACCCCTATCATTAACATTAAAACGTGTTCAAAACGTGTTCATAAAGGTGTTTGCATATGTCGATACACATTTGAATATCTCTTTTTGACATGCAGAAAAAAGGTGTTCTGTAGACTTTTATCCACGTAGGTTGTGAGTAACAGAACCTACCCTACTACGAAATTTATAATTTGGTTCAGGTGAATTGGATACGAGGATATTTTTTGCTAGAGAAAATGTGTCTTGCGCCAACCATCGCTCAAGGAAGGGAAGAGGTGAAGGAAAAAGTTAAAGCTTTAGAATCACAAATGAGAGTTTATTTTCTGACCGGGAATAATGAGCAAGGAACAATGAGTTTATTGTTTTAGCAGAGATTGTCGACTTACTTTCTAGGCTTATGTTATATTAAGCATATAGTCATTGAACTTATAATGTACAGGATTTAAGAAAAGAAGAAAAAGAAGAAGAAATAAGTATGTATACTATCAAATTTAAGGAAATACACAGAAAAAGAAACGAACAGAAAAGTCGTGAATTTCACCACCAATTGTAATATAAATGTAATACTTAAAACTCAGGTTTTATGTAACTTTTCATTGCTTGCTTGTTAACATTTTTTATTTAACAATTTATGCAAATACAATTTTATTGCTTCCGCTCATCATATCGTTCCCTTTACACTTTTGATTTTGTGATGAGTTGTGAAGAAAAGTTAAATCATACAGTTAGTACCTTATATACAAATGATGGTTTTGCTTTTATAACAGGGAATGGACCCAGTATGTCTAGGAGGTGAGGTACTAGGGGAGGGAGCGGGGCCAAGTATATAGTCAAATCGGTTGATGAGAAAATCACTACAGAGAATCGGTGCATAAGAAAGCATCTATGGTGTACTTTGGTTTGAGATACAAAAAAATGTTTGCAAGTAATTGTCATGCCAATGGGAGTTACAGAGGAGGGATCCCTGGTCATAAATGCTTCCTCTCTGCATTTACCCATGTTACTAATGTTAGAATTATTCAAATCGGTATTTTATGTTGTAATTTTTTCATAGGCATATTTACTTCAACTTGAATTCTATACCTGTAGATATTAGTTATATCCAACCCCATTTGCTAGTTTAATTACGTAAGATAGGGGTTAATTACAGATTGTTACAAAGTTTTTTTTAAAGTAGAAAAAATTGTGACGAGTAGTCATTTTGTTTTTAAGATTATAGTTGACATAGATTGATACGGCATAAAACAAAAAAATAAAGAGAAACTGTGAAATAAACTTAAATATTGGACACGTCTGTATTTTATATGGTTTCATGTTTTTTGTTTTCAATGAGAATTGTACGAAGTCAACGTACGCAGCCAACTGGTTTGGTCACAGAGGTTATCCAGCGTTTCCGCCAAAGGAAGCTTGTGTAGGAACATTTCGTTAATGTTTTCATCATTAAACAATATTAGCTTTTAACTGTCAACAATATTCTACAATACATAAGGTGAAATAAAATTCTTTGAAAGTAGTAGGTGCGTGGTAAATGTGTCACGGTCTATGACAAATCATTTCTCGACAGTAGTCTTAGTATATCGACTTAGTTCCATATTAAAGGATGAGGGTTAGGGAGAATTTCAGTCTTGATATGTTTAAAGCCAAAGAAAAACGAAAATTGTGAGTTTCTGTAGCTATTCCGGTTTTCCAGATATTCACCTCTAAAATATGTAAAATCTTTGGAATGTTCCCTTAGGCCTTAATTGAATATGCCGTCGGCGCCTCAGTATACAGTCCTAAATGTAAATATCAATCATTTTTTTTAAATAAATTATAATAAAGTCAACCAAAATATGTTCTTTGCAGTTTCATCTCAGTGAAGAGCACCCTTGGATGACATCGAATACCATTTGCCGAGAATTAATTTATGGCACATTATAGACGTGTCATGTTCAGTCCGTAGAGTGTTCAATGTTTTTGCTATTGAGTTTTACGTTCCATCTGAGGAACTGAAGCAACGGTCTACGTATTAAAATACATAGTCCAGTATCGGTCTACGTATTCGAATATATAGTCCAGTAACGGTATACGTAGTATATAAAGTTCACTAACTTTAGTTGATGAACTTCGGATATTGGTCTACAGACATATTCAACTTAATGTTATGCCTAACGTTATCTTTAAAATAGGCCACTCGAGGTTCCACATCCGATACTCATAGCTGGTCCCACAATCGTGCATCGGTAATTACTATTTTGTGTTTGTAGCACGGTAACATGTGTTACAGGTGGCAATATAACAGTTGTAAAGCTGCTAACTTGTTCCCATGTAAGACAAAGAACTGCGCGACTGGACAAGGAGTCTATGAAGATGAGAATGCCTACGAGATGAAGTAAAGGAGGTTCGGTACCGCTTGATTCCAGTTCACACCTCTCTTTAAATTACGCCATTCGTCATGCCGAGAACGAAGAAAGGCCATGTTCGGGTATAACCATAGGCCTACTTATAGTATAAAACGACTAGATACGACTTCATTTTAAGAATCGCGTATTAATGAACTCGCACTAAATGATCGATACATTAACTACTGATCATGTCCTACAACCGTGCATCAGTAATTACTACTTTGTGTTCGTAACACGGTAACATGTGTTACAGGTGGCACCAGTAGTTACTGTACTAGCTATGATATCGGGTGGGTTAC
>KN885543.1:35123-46340 GCA_000934455.1 Apostichopus parvimensis | reverse complement strand
GTTATACTGATATATTTGTATAACCCGGTGTTTGCCACTATATCAGTGAAGTAAAAGAAACAAACAAAGCAGTCAGTTTATTATATTTAGTCATTGTAGCATTCAATTGTGGCCAATTGTAATATTTGTTTAGTAGTCAGTCGACTGACTATAAAGGTTTATAACGTAATCCTCCAATTGTGAATGCACATTTCACAACGGTAAACGAAGGCAAACAGAACAAGCGAATGCACAACTGACCGTTACGGTGTTCTGACAAACACAGTCGAGTTTTATTACTATAACTGTAAGTATACGGCTATTCGCATTTTAACTATGGCTGAAGTATGGTCTGTACTTTGTGTAGCTCATAGTTTACGCGATCGCTGTATTTTGTTATACATTTTTATTCTAACTAACACAAACATAATGCACTTAAACCTCAGTACCACATATATGCAGAATATGATATAGGCCTTAGCTATTGTTTAGGCTATGTTTTGTTTTGTAACTCGACCGATGCCAAAAGGATACATAGTCATTTCAGGAGTATGCTAAGAGGCTATATGGCCTTCATTTGTGCCATGGAGGGCCGTAGTCAATATTTATGTGCTCCATATTTATAAAATTTTGTTTTTTTGGCCATAGTATGATCGCAACGCTTCATGATGAATAAGTGTTCATTCATACTTAGTAAAGATTCCTAAATCCTATTGGTCCATTCAGGTCAGCTGACCTTGGTTAATCCTGTGAGTAACGCACGTTAACCCCTTATTAAATTGGTTCTATATACATTCAGTAGGACCTACATTATAGTTCCCAAATGAAAACTGTAAACGAAGGTTGACTGATCAAAGGCATATACGTCATAACAAACAATCGCTATCGACATAACCACTTATAGGTATACCGCAAGTACGTCAGCCTAGCATGGTATATTTTGTAGTCCTTAAACTATAGATAAACACATCTTTATTTCCAATTTATGACACAAGGCTCCCATAGATGTTTACTTACCAGGAGCCTGCATGGGCTTCGACAAAGTTGTTTGTTTCATAAGTTTTCAAGGAATTAAGCTATAAAACTCTTGGAGTTTACAAACTGAACTAGAAGTAATTGTGGTTCGAACACCGTCACAGCTCTGTCAAGCGGTTTCGAATGGTAGATTCTGTAACGCGCACCACCAGGAAGCTTCGTGTTTGCATGATGCGATTATCTGATATCGTTGTCCCAGGGATCTGTTATTTTGAATATTGCGTCGTTTCGCGTTGAAAATTTGAATTTGAATGTGCAGAAAACGAATGGCAATATAAATTGTATTGTAGAATCTGGTCTCTCTACTGCCTCAAACTTTAGCAGACGACTCGATGTGTTTTGCCTGGTTGTAAACCGATTTGTGCACAATCGAATTCTTTGGAAAGAAACATTAATGAGCTGAGCGACAGTTACAAGTCTAAAAGAGAGCTGTCTGCGATGTATATCCACCAAAATAATACACCCCTGGTTGTCCTATCAAAGGTTTATCGGTTTGGTAGTAGGCTACTACCAGGTACGTGTTATTTAGAGGTATTACATTTTATTTCCGTTTTCTTTAAATAGCTGGTCATAAAGAGCAAAAATGAAACTGTTTTCAATTTGACTTTAGCTTATTGTCACAGTTACCCCCAAATTTAAGGGTATATTTTTATGTTTATCTTTCATTAAATCACAGTTAAATATTCATCTGGAATATCAATGGGATATAACTTCAGCATCACCTAGTTGAGATAGCTATCAGTAAAAGGGTTTCATATTTATTTAGCTCTCTGCACGTTTTGTAACATATCATCAAAGAAAAAGAGCCACAGTCCGTGGGCTTTTGAAGAAAAAAAAAGTAAAGGCCTTAACAACTTCCTGAGATGATATCAAAGGGATCGAATTCAAGTTTCCGTTCGACCTAACAGAAGTGAACCCCAAAAGAGCTCCCCGAAAATTTATCATTTTAGGTGAAGAGACCTCGGGAGGTAACACAGCAACGCATAATTGAATCAAAGTGAAGTTATCACAGAAGTCAAAAGGTTGCGGTACAAGAACAAGTTGAAGATTGGATGACAAAGGCGTACCTCAGGTCAACCTATAAAGCATCGTGTGAAAGTATATAAAAAGTGTCGGTTATAGCAACAATTTCGAAAGGATATCTTTTACACAAAACAATTACAAATCAGTTTGTGCAAACCTACACGTACAAAGTGATACGCAGTCACATCGTGGTTATAGGACGTATAGGCAGTACACCGTGACATATTGATGTCATTGTTGGTTTTGTTCAGTGGTTCTCTTTGGACAATAAGCGTGATCCTTGTAAGTACTCTCACTGGTTAAAGTTACATCGTCAAGTTACAAAGTTTGCATGTTATTGACTCGCGGTTCCGTTCTGGTAACTCTTCGCAACCTTCCCTTATTCATTATTCCCATATCGTTAACATTTCACACCAGCCTAGAAAGAATAATTGTTCGCAAAAGCGTCTACTAGAGTTAATTGAAATTAATACATACAGGTTTAGTGACTTAAATCTGTCAACTTACCTCTTGACATTTATACAGCGATTCTTTACCTTAACTCAAATCAGAATTGTTTTTCTATAGTATTGTTAACCCAGAGTTCAGTGAATAACACTATAATATACCGCGGAAGGGAATTCTATAATTATTTCCGGTCATCGTGATCAAAAGCTACAATTGTTGTGATTCAGCTAGACATTCATACACCTGCCATATGTGATTGACAGAGTGTCAGTCATCTCATTAACTTTACGACAGCTTCAAACAAAAGTCCGGGAACATTTTCGTAACGTGAATACATTGTCCTGTACCATTGGTATTTTCCAGAACTTTGGAGAGTCAGTTTCTTCTTCCAAAGATGGCGTCCGGTCAAGTTAATCTCGGTTACGACCGACAGGACTCACAGATGCAGTTGACTCAGTCAGAGATGAAGATGGCGTCTGAATCCGGTCACTGCTCATCAGTTACGAGTGCTCCTATCACCGAGAGGATGGATTCCATGGAAAAGAAAGAGTATGATGAAGTGTTCCTTCCAGCGAAAAGGGACCCGGAATCGTGTGGCTGGTGTGCTTTAAGACCACGATGTTTTCAGGTAGGTTTCTTCTCTTAAGTTTATTGAGGGCATAGGGAAGTCTAATCTATCAAATAGATGGACCAACAATATCTCAAATATATTGTCACTATGTCACATTCAATCAGACCCGTACCACGCGGTGCGCCTAACAAGGAAAGCTATCTGGAAATAGGCCATGAAGCGACTAATCCTTTTCGTGAAGAATTAATCTTGGTAATATAGTATGGGCATATTTTCCTCACGTTTTGGACGGGGAGAAGTATTCGTCGAGAGCATGATGTTCATCGGCACATGATAGGCGTCAACAAGGGAACATAAACTGTCCGTGCAGACGATTTCACCTAGTTATCGACGATTGTAGAGCTTTTTGAAAACACCTGTGCAGGTTACTTAGAATAAGTTTGTTATGCGAAGAGAGGAGGGAGGGGAAGGGGGTGGGGGGAGGGGTAAGGATGGAGTCCAATGGCCAGTTAATTGTAGTAATGTCTGTAACATGTGCGAGGGAGTCTACCGACAGGAATGATGAATGGGGTATATAAGGTGCACCATAATGTCTTAAAAAGATCAATTTCCTTTCTTTGCATGTAAACTTCCAACAAAGAGATTGCACCCTTATCTGGGACCTGTACATAATGATTTAATATAGGTCTACATTTTTGCTGGATAACATTATAAACATGGACAGTGATCGGTGACTCAGTGATCTGGGTTTTCAACTTTCCCGAGTTAGAGAAGCATGTTATGATAATCACAGATTTCTTTAAGAGTCGGAGACAGAGTACAATACTCTCATAAAACAAAGGGGCAAAAACTTCAAAGGTATATGTTGGAAATAATTCCAAATGCTAGTGAATCAACCCGTCTGTCTCAAGATATGATGAAGATAACGGAATAGGCCTAGATATCATTTTCATTATTTCCCCGAGCATCATGGATAGTCTATTTATATAATTGGTAAATAACGACGAGGAGAAGAGAGAAGAGTATTTGTGGAGAGGAAGGGGTGGTCTTCGGTGGGACCAAAATGTGTATAAAAGGGAAAGATGCAAAAACTTAAATTAATAAACACAAAAATTGGAGCGAGTTTCCAACGTCAACGTCAGATATTTTCTTTATTTCCTCTTTCTACATAGAAACTGAATAACCCTATCATGTTTATGATATTCCTGTGTGCATTTGCTATGGCACAGAGTGCTACCATCAGCGGCCTGGTCCTGGTGAACATAACAACTCTGGAGAGAAGGTTTAACCTACCTAGCACTCGTACTGGGACTATATCGAGCTGTTTTGATTTCGTTGTGATGGCTGTGATTGTATTCGTCACTTACGGCGGCGAGAAAGGGAACAAACCAGTCTTTATAGGGACCGGAGCCGCCATTTTTGGTCTGGGGTCATTTTTGTTCACACTGCCACATTTTTTGAGTGGACTGTACCAATATGGAGGGGTGAGTATGAGTTTTTATGCTAATTTGGTACAGGTCTATGCTCTACGTTAAAATATTACTTAAGGCGGAGTTCTAGTTTCTATATATCATTGTTCATGGAAAAGAGAAGAATTTGATTGGTAGTCTTGTTACTACAACTGTTCCTATTTGTCAAGATAATCACCATTAAATTTGATGGTGACGTCGGTTACTCAAAGCAGGCCTAAATCATATTAATACGAGTTCATTGTTTCATTAATTTTACTATAATTCAATTAAAATATGTTGTTGTAATGTCATATGAACAACAGAACACCCTAAGATGACATTCAACACCATTTGGCCTTACCGAATTTGTCATTTGAGGCCGTATAGAAGTGCTATATTTTCCTATTGTGATTTGTATTGCATCTGTGGAACTGGTCTAATGATCTGTGTGTTTGCTTAAGTAATCCAGCCGTTTTAATTTATGAACTTCTGACATTTAAAGGTTCATTTCGCAAAAGTTAAAAGTCGTATAGGAATACAACGTGGACTAACAGCAGTGTTTCATATTTTATTAACATTCAACAACAAGATATGAAAATCATATTTGTGCCGAAAAGGATCTTATAAATGAGCAACCGTTCAGTGACGAGATAGGGAAATGTAGATGTTATGCTTTGCAAATGTGTCAGCCGATTCACACAGAGATTACAGTAACTACTGTAAATTTCAAAGTTTTGTA
Organism: Apostichopus parvimensis; assembly: GCA_000934455.1. Lineage (NCBI taxonomy): Eukaryota > Metazoa > Echinodermata > Holothuroidea > Aspidochirotida > Stichopodidae > Apostichopus > Apostichopus parvimensis. The sequence continues at coordinate 41,095 of KN885543.1, read as the reverse complement.
CCACAGTAAATACTGGATTGTGCTGACAAACCTGATACATCGGTAACATGTGCTATTAGGTTTACAGTAAGAACTGCGGATATTTGTAATTTCAACAAATCAAAACAACTGGATTTTTTGGAATTACACATATCCTCAGTTCTTACTGTAATCCTAATAGCACATGCTACTGATTTATAGCACGGTCCAGTTTTTACTGTGGTACAAAACTTTAAGATTTACAGTAGTAACTGTGTTCTCTATGTGTATTGGGTGAATGTGTTCACGTTTTGTTTGACCATTGCTTATCATGTTCATGTCCGCCGAACTGACTAGCCAAACTTAAAGGTTACAATAAGATAGGACATCACCTATCGAATACATCTATTTTATTTTAAGCTCAGAGGCCTACAACAAAAATTCATCCTATCACTGCGGTAACATTGTAATTTTCATCATTCAATGCTTTTCAAATTCGACTAATCGTGCGACGAACATTTATATGCACAAATGTAATGTGTATACTACATAATTTAGTTGAATAGATCTTTACAATTATACTGCACATCAAATGTTTAATACCTCGAAAGTTCATTTTGTTAATCAAATTTCCTCAGATAGCCTCGGATAATCAAGTGTCTATATATCTAACATTGGCCTTCTAGCATTGGGTATACGAAATTGCAAGTCCTTAAAGAGTGGGCCAAATTAGTCAGCTTGTTGCACCATTTAAAATGGTGCAACTATGAATGAAACGGTGCGACTATAAATAAACTCCTCGCAGCATTTTGTTTTGAATTTTGGAAATACCACGGTACTTAAGTTACAAGTATATAGATGTTTAAAGAACATACATACTTAAAACTAATGTTACATATAAATACTGTTTTCTATTTAAACCGGTATAGAAGAAATGCTCGAATCTTTGAAATATCTTCAACGTTCTATACATGCAGAAATCTGTTATTTGTTTGATACATAATAATGATCTTTTTTAGACCAAATATCAAATTCGTGACATATAGGATATTTCCTTCATATTCCTACTTTATCTAGAATTTAATTTGGAGAAGTTTTCTCCTAACAGGAAATATTTGCATTTACTGGCCTCTCAATCTCTGCGTTTGTACAAACCTTGATTGGCCCTTCGCAAGAAAGAATGAATTGAATAGCTTTGATGTTTGGTTACTCAGGAAACCCTGATTGTTCCTGTTTTGCGATCTCTTTTGAACTCATATTATCCCGTGAACCGTTATAGTCAAAAACATTTCTGCAACTCGTGTGATGCTTTTTTTATAGGACTTTCATACGGAAGCTTAAAAGTGCCATCAACATAAGAAAACTTTGCCCAAATGAGTCAACATTTCTCAGTAAATTGTTTAGATAACAAGATATATCTTATCAAAAATCAGAAAAATGTTGGTTTGCTCTGTTGTATTAACTGAGCAATTTAACATTTTTTTTCTGCAAAATGCTTAATTGACTACTTATCAGATCTCGTCAATTCAACATTTTCCTGGATAATGGTCAATGAATGTCACAATGAAGCTAAATCTCACAGTTCTTATAGTGCAACTTAAATAACCTTTGTCGAGTTTGGTTATAAACTTCGAAAAACTAAGCGAGACTAACTCAAATATGATAGGCCTACACAATGAATCTATAGGGAATCTACCTGTTATCACCAAAACTCGAATCCAACCACTGACAAGAATTCATCAAATGATGCATTATGGGGCACAGTTTGAGTGTAAATAATGTCGATAATGAGGTCTCAATTAATTTCGCATTGTCTAAGTTGAAACGAAGGGGACTGGAGGGTGGTGTGGGTGTGGGGTGGTGTGAGTGCTTAGATCCCCACACCCATGGATCCTTTTTTCCGTTTTAAAAAAGTTTTTGATGCACAGTTCTATATCAAAGCTGAATTAATGTCATTTATTTGTCACCATCCTCCGTCAGGCTGACATCTCAAAATATTTCGGTAGACAAAAATGTCTGATATTATCACAGCTATAGGTTGTAACAGTATCAAAAACTAGGACTATAATATATGTGTCGTTACATATATGTTTAATTCTCTACCAGTTTCTTTGATGTTTCAAATAACGAGAAATGTTTTAGATTGTTCATGTGTATATACTTGACCGAGTATGTGTGCCTTACGAAATTTGCATTTAGAATTGAAAATGATATGAACATTATAGGACAATAACTCACATAGGACAAGTATTATTGTTTCACGACTTGGTTCAACCTATACTCATAAAAAGGAAGAATAATCTGTTTTGGTTTAATGAAACCGAAAGAATTAACGGAAAGGAGAATAATAGCAAATTCATTTCCGGAAGCCAACATATTAATTATCATGTTACAAGTCAATGAGAAGCCGGTCGAATTGAGTATTGTTTATAGCTTACCTCTGTTGATGACTTACACCAGAACCCAAACAAATACAACTTCCCCATTGCCCTTCCCCGAAGCCTCAAAAAAAAAATACAATAAAGAGAGAGGAAAGAATAGGCAGTGTTACTGTTAAACAGTAACGGGTGTTGACGAATTGTTTCCCAGTACAAAACTATTCACACGTTCTAAAAGGGAAAACAAACTAATACAAATAAATGACTAAGAAGAGAACAACAACATCAGTGACCTGCGGAAGAATGTGAAGTGGTTTGGGCCAGGTGTTTGGCAATACTTACTTGTAGTATAAAATAATTTGTACAAAGGCGATATCTATAATGCTCTGACATCATCGTATGCAAATTTCATTTTGAAAAAGACAATTGAATAAACAAAAGATATACTTTACAAACTATAGCACAAGGGAAAGTGAAATTGTCGGCGTTTGACTCTTGATAATTGGAAATTAGACATATACCGCCTTATAACAAGGCCTGACTTGTTTTAATTTTCTGAAAGAATGGTGAAATATAACATAAATTATTTTCGAAGTTTTGGAAGTTGCTCGAAATTGTGCAAGTTGTAACGCAACTACATCATTACATATATAATTCAAATAAAACCTTAAAATATTAAACTCACCCAAAAGAAATTCCAACACTACTATCTTTTCCAAATTAGAAAGTTCGATTTGTTTCATTCAAATTGTTGTTGTTGTTGTTGATTTTGTTTTTCTTTGCATCTCCTGTGATTTTATCAGGAAAAAAAAGGTTAAAATTCTTAATAAATGTGTGGACAGTACGTGAAATCCTTAAAAGGTAGTTCCATATTTTTAGTAATGTATATTACTTTTGGTCAATGTTTTCTAATAAAAAAAATTAAGACTTGTAAACTTAAACCTGTTCTGCTAACAATGCTCTCTTTGTAAAGGCATTTCCCGTTGCATGTCATTGACATAAACTATTCACCGTTGCAAGAAGTTTAACTTCAGGTGACTCTTAGACAAACCACCAAAACAGGAAATGACGTAATGTGACCTATGAACAGGCTCAAAGCCTTGAAAAGTGATAAAACCCGACACCGTCTATTGACAAACAAAGTAATTGACACGCCGACTGGTTTTATGATTAGTTTTTCAATGGATGATACGACACTTACAAAGAAACAGTACTTCGGGGAAATTCGTCGGTTTGAAAAAAAAAAACGTTTCCTTAAAGCTCGTAGTTCATTCGCGCTATCTTGGTTTACGAAGAAGCCATACATTGGCTGATTAACAGAAACCCTTTTGACTTTTTGTTAAGGAAAAAACATACAGAAACCCGAACAGGGATCATGAAAATGAAGAAGTAACGAAAACTAAATACAAACACAATTCAAAACCAAAGTAAAGAGGAATTAAAAAAAATACAATTAGTAGGTATCGGTGGGCTCTGCCACTGAGTAATATGAACTTAAGTACTTCAAGAAAGAAACAATATAATTCAAATGATTTCGAAATGAAATCGTCTTTTGTAAGTCAGCAGCTGGATTTTGTTTTAGATAATTTGCTTACTTAAACGATCCAGTAGAATGCTTCAGCAACTTCGTGGATATAATTCCTTGTTAGAAAAGAAGTGGCGGTAGAGGGGGGGGGGGGAGAAAAGGGACGTGGAATGGGCGGAAACATAATACCTGATCCATTTTTCTATCCACCAAGCCCTTTGCAAAATAATATCAAGTACCATTTGTTAACTTAGTCCACCGCAATTCCGATAAAAACGATAAGCTAACTCATAAACAGGAAATGTGGACATATAATCCAAGTCAAAGGTGAAACCCATCCACACCTTCATATTTCCCGAAATTTAGGTAAATCATGATGACTCCCACGTTATCAGAAATGAAGGCTTTGTTTGAGCTTCGTGATAAACAGAGATCTTTTCTAAGACGACATGGCTATTGTGCAGGCTGCTTTGACTTGTCAATGGGAACTTTGGTGACAAACATTCAACTTAAGAAAATTTGACATTGTATGTTTCTGTATATATATATTGTCGAAGAAATAAACAGGAGGAAAAAAAAAAAAACTGAAGAAAATATGAAATCACGTGTAGAATAATATTTTGTTTATTTTTGTCTTTATTTTTACACATTTTCAGAATGTAGAGGACAACTTTTGTGGCCTGAATCGAACAGCAGATCTGAGTTGTGACGGAAGTGATAACGGTACCGTTGAGAGTCTTAGCCAGTATTTTTGGGTATTCGTAGCGGCACAGGTCCTCCACGGTCTCGGCGCAGCTCCTCTGTATGCATTGGGTCAGACATTCCTCTATGAGAATATCAAACCTGAATCATCTTCTCTTTACATAGGTAAGGACAACTTTCCTTTCCTTGACCATACAATGTTAGATGCTTCATGTGTATGCTACATAACCTACAATTGCACCCGATACTCAAAGCTAGTACAGTAACTATCCTGTTCATGTTCTACAACCGTGCATGAGTAACTACTGCGCTGTGTTCGCAACACGGTAACATGTGTTACAGTTTGCACAGTAATTACTGGAAAGCTGTTACACGTTGAACTACGAGTCCGACAGGTGAAAATTTGCAGTAATTTAAAATTTAAAAAAATTAAATTATAAGTTTTTTAATTTGTTTTAATTCTTTAAAATTTTAAATTTTAAAAATTTAATTTTTAATTTTTAAATTTGCAGTAGGCCTTAGAGAAAACTTGCAGTTATTACTGTGCCCACCTGTAACACATGTTATCGTGTTACCAACACAGTGCAGTAGTTACTGATGCACGGTTGTGGAACATGAAAAGTAGTTAATGTACTAGCTATGAGTATTGGCTGACAATTAAGGTCACTGGATGTTCATATAGCGAGGACAGAAAAAGTCTGTCATTTGATTTCACTTGGCTCGGGGAACTTTCGAAGGTACGAAGCATGTGATAAACGTTTGAATCGAGAGAAAAAAAGGAGCCCTATACGTCGAATTGACAGGAGTATTCAAATTCAATTAAGTAACATATAAAGAGTAATTATATGTACCCCCTTCCTTTGCTGCCTACAAAATATCCCTCCTATATGTGTTATATTCAAATAATGTTCGGAAATGGATATACAATTATCATGTATATATCTATTATGAATCATGCTGTGTAAACATTTTCTCCCTTTTCCATTAAATTATAATAATAATAAAAATTTGAAAGATTAAGGTTTAAAGTCTTGTATCAAGACACAACTTCACACAGTCGCTACAGCGGTCGGTCACCACAGCGCGCCACATATAGGTGTCCGCTTGGAAACCACCCATAAGGTGCGTCCACAAACCGGTATACGCCACTGTGTTTACAAGGTATCTCGCCGGTCCCCATTTATAAACCTGAGTGAAATGAGGCAATGAATATAAAAAAGAATTGCCAAAAGACACACCGTAATAATCTGGGTATAGGACTCGAAATAGCAATCCTTAGATCGCACGTCCATAGCCATTTAACCACCACGTCCACTCAAATGAACCGTCCTTGCATGGACGAAATCTTCTGAATAATTCGCCGCCTAGTCAATTTTATAATAATAATAATAATAATAATAAAATAGTAC
>KN885542.1:41785-53510 GCA_000934455.1 Apostichopus parvimensis | reverse complement strand
AGCAATTACCAGAAGCTTAATTTTACATTAAAAATTACACATTATTAAAAGCTTTTATATTAATTGGCCCTACAGGGAAATTGTATCTGACGCTTGTTACGATTTAGTTGCATGTTAAAATTCTATACATTATAAATCTAAGTTAGCTTCATAACACATGTGTAAAGACTACATGTGTCACACGTGTCAGTGAATAATTTAAGTGAAGTCTTTCCGACAAGATTTCAAGACGAATATTAAATAAGCTTGTTTATTTTTCTACTGTTTTTACTTTGATAGTATGATATTATTTCTCTCTGTTCTGTTGAATATTTATTGTTGTGTTTGCATGGAAAGTTCTTTTAAAGAAAATGTGTTAGAATGTCGTGATTTCGTTTATATAGTTCATATTTCTGCGATACTCAAATCATATAATCCGTGCATTAAATTATGAATTATCCTATATTGAGATAAACTCTAAGGTAAAAAATTATTCAACTTATATGTTAATTTCTGTTTCCGATTTATGCCATTTGCTTTATGTAAACGAATTTTAATTATGATTATTCAATACAATATGCCCATGATGAAGTTTTACCAATAATATTACATTATTTCGCATGTATTATCAGAGAATAAGAGTTAAGACTGAACTTAAATATGTACTTAATTATTAGTCATCAAATCGCTTCGATGCTTTCCAATTTTATGGTTTCACATCTGTATGATTATTCATAAATTGACATCTGTATGATTATTCATAAATTAACATATGTATGAATATTCATAAATTAACATATGTATGATTATTCATAAATTAACAAATGACGTTTAGGTTTAAAAAAAGTACTTTATAGAAGAAACGTAAATCAACCATTACATCCTTTGATTTTTTTTATAGAATCTTCCTCGATTCAGACTTGTATAATTTTCCAGAAACAAATGATGTACGGTACCCAATGGTACCTCGTTGTAAACAACTCGACGTACATAATATTTTTCGGTTACATTTTTTGCCATTGTTGAGTAACATGGAAACAAAGAAAGTTCCATAACACGCGAGCTCCTTGAAAAGTTACTTGGATTCCGATAGGCCGAATAATGTTGCATAACGCTGTATCGCTTGGTGTAGTGTAGTGTAGTGGGTCACGTGGTTACTAATGATAAATGGAATTACTAATTAATGACAAAGAATTAACAATTTCTTTCGACTACTTATCCTATATTAGTTTAACATAAATTATGAGTATTGATAAAAAATTGTTAGAATGTTTTCATGCTCTAACCTCTGCTGTATTCCAAACAAGTTGGAATTAAACCTGACCAGAGCTTGTTACGTTTGCAGTCTGCTTGTTACTCCCGACATCAAGTGTAAACATATGTGTGCTCTCTTTCAAACACAATTATAAAAATTCAACGAGTGGGTATAGTGAGCACTGTATAGTAAGTACTTTAATGTATACCATATACTGTTGATGAAAACAAAATGTCAAAACATTTGAAAATTTGAAAAAGAGAAATAAATTAAGGAGATGGATAGTTGATAAACAAAACTATATTGATCGGTCATTGCATTATTAAAAAAAATGATTTAAATCTTTACAAAGTGCATCACATCAAACCAAACACTTCGAAGTAGCAAAGGGGTACACATGGATAACAATTTGATATCTCATAATATGTATGAATATATACATCCTTGCAACGGTAATGTGTTAAATATCCAATTAGAAACATAGGATGTTGTCCATGTGTTACTGCAAAACACCTGTCGCAAAGTTTCCTTATTGTTTTGCCAATTTAGAAAAAGCAAGGGACACGACCGATACAAATTTCCGACCGCATTTATAACGGAAAAGAATGATGTTAGAATGATGTAATGTTAAAGTAAGATTCACATTCCTCATTGGTCTATCATTTATTCACAGTTCTCTTTATGATGTAGTCGTTGCTGATGTTATGATATGATATGATACGCACATACGCATATACACACAAACATACACACGCATATATTACACACACATACTAATACACATACCGTACATACATGCATACATATACTTACATTGTTAATATGTAAGCATCATATACCACAACCTTTGAAACTAATATCTTTTAGTAAATTAGTAGTGTATACAAAGTCTTATTTTCTCTCTCTCTGTATGTGGAGGGGCGGGGGGGGGGGGGGTGATGAGGGGAGGGGGGAAACCTGGGCAAGCAAGTTATCGCATCCAACTTCATATTCCATGTAGCTTCATGAGTAATGGTAAATATGATGAAAGTAGGAAATTCAATTATTCTCAATTTAAACTGCAAGATGGTAGGCTATGGGCTTTACACTCCATGCAGTTTCACGATAATTCTTACTGTGAGCAAGGGATCGAATAGAGGAGGCTTATTCATAAACCTTAAAAGTACAAAATCACGTAATTAAATTATGAAAATTCATTTTATATTTTAATTTTAATCAAGCATTAACGAATATGTGTCTCATTCATTGCTGATGATTGAGCGTCACATTTTTATCCTATTCCAAGTTAATGAATGATACATTTTACGTGTGTGTTTTGTGAAGATTGTAAATACATCTTATAAAACGATTTACTGTAAGGCTGAGATATACATTGTTTGTTTGAATATGATTGTTACCCTAAAGTTAACAGCTTATCACGAGCAGGTGCGAAAGGGTATAAAAAATGAGTTTTTATTTGATATGGTTTATAAGAAAAATGTATTCCAAAGTATTTCGACGTTTTCTTTTTCTCTTTTTATAAAGTCAAAATTGTAGCCTACTGTTTGAATTAGCCAACACGTCAGGTATCTTATTATACTCTGCAAACTGTAGTATTGGACTAAGTAAAGACTAAATAGAGTATTTATGACTAAATAGGTTTATTTATATGTTTCAACCCACAATAAGATGTTTGTCTATTTTGGGGCATAATTCTATCATACTGCTACATAAATTCAAGTACAATTTATATACCGTATTGAAAATGCAATTTCCTTCCATTATAGTTCCATTAAAGTGTTCCCTTTTATCGAAATACCATAGAGGCAGAACCAAGTTTTACATGGGATGTTAACAATATTTCCTACATCTATTATCACTCACATACAAACAGTGTATGGGTGTGCCATGTTGCCTACTAATGCAGCTTGATGCGTTCCATAGTGTGCATTCTAATTTATCCATTGGTGATATGAAAGATAAAGAAACTACAATAGCCAATTGTTCTCAGAATGACAAGCTACAATAGCTCGTTGTTCTGTGAGATTTCGAGCTGTAGTATGCAATTATTCTTAATGAACGACAAAGATAAAGTAGACCACTGTTTTTTAAGAACCAAACAATGGTAAAATCAGTTCCCAGTTAGTCTTTGTTTTACCAGGTAACAAACGAAACTTCTGCCCTGAATGTAATATGCAAATTAGGCTACAGGTGCACATGTTTTAGAAATATTGTATGCCATGTACGACCAAGACTTTTTCCAGTAACTTCAAGATGCATTTTCATTATGAAATGAATGCAACAAACTAGCAATATATTTCTCCTTTAAGTCATTATTTGCTCGGTAGGAGGTGTTACGTTGCAGGCACAACCGATCTCTTTAATAAACGTATCATCTTACTTTAAACACTGTGCATCCTATTATACGCTTTACATTGCCTCGTTATTAAATGAAATCTTAAAATTAAATCACGTCATTTTTGTTTTATTATTGTTAATTTATGTACTTCGACTGCTGGTCGGTGAAAGATTTATACATGGTCACGTGATGTCAGTGTCAAAGTTTTCTTTGTGTATAATGCTCATGATATTCCGTATAGGCCTATGAGAGATAATAAAGGGAACAAGCAAGTTTCATGCACTGTTAACATTTTTTTCTGTCAGTCATTATACTTCATATTTTCAGAAAAAATAGTCAATTCGACTCTCTTTCATTTAATTTTGGGAGTGCAGTGTGTGGGGGAGGGGATGGGGAGCGGTTTATGTCTCAGCATCTCCGGATAACTATAATATCTGTTAAATTTATCATCAATATTAAGCTTAGCCTACCACACTTTCATATAGCTGAGATATCGGCCCTAGTCTGTTAGACTGCATGTATTACCTGTTAACGACAACGACTGGCTAACTGTATCGTTTTGGACGAAACAAGAAGACTTTTAACGGACTATTTTTCAAGCAACTCTGTAGAAACTGACGAGAAGTGGAATGTTGTTATGAAAGTCCATGTATACTGAACTCGGTATACTTCAATGGACTAATTCAGGGATGGGTGCCCCTTCTTGAAGAAAATGTTTGCGCTTAAATTAGCTACAAGGATAACTGCCGTCACTACAATATAAACAGAGGAAACAGTGGGCACGCTTAGGGCTAGTGTATTCCATATGTTCAATAACGATGTATTATAACGTACCGCTATTTCAATATATGTGTTTCTGTATCTATAAAAAATGCTTGCTTCCCACTCCTCCTCCCCACCTCCTCAACCACCCTTCGAGAAACTTTAATGAAGTTACTTACTTGAAAAAATAGTTCTAAGAAGGGTATACTAACAGTGTTATTAAAGGGTTTAGCAATTAAATAAAGCTTATTAAGGATTCATTACTTTATTTGTTACCTGGCAACACAACATGGACGAAGCATGGTAACTAGAGAATGCTTAGTGTTTTTTTTTAGCGATTTCAATGTTTATCATTTCTCCGATAGTCATGGTTCTGTTGATTATCAACATCAATATTTCAAAGTTTCGATGATTTTTGTAAGAATGAATGTTTACATTAAACAAGTGGAAGGCAATGAAAGCTGTTTCAGTAAATCATAAGTTTTTTCCCCGAGAGAGATCAAATTGCTTATTCTGCCTCTCTATTGAAAATAAATCACTCCTTTTAAAAACACGACACTTAGGCACACAATATGCAGTAATGTACGAATTTAGGCCATAGAATGGTTTTCCTAGTTTCACGCTTAACTATTCTGTCGATTTTTTGTTAAAAGCAAAGATATAAATTAGGAAAGGCTAAGCAACATTTTGTATGTGCAGATAAATGCGGATAAGAAAGATGGACGAGTCGAAGATTATATCTTAATGACCGGAATGGCCTTCATTAATTTAAATATTTTCATGAATATGCAACAACCGTGTCTCTAAATATGGAATGCAGACATCATATTTATATGAATGAAGTATTAAATTAAAATATTTAATAATTTATGATTGGTTTATCATCGTTTGCCTGGTAAATGTTTTCTGCGGGTTTCTTTGGTTCTCTTGAATTGATAGTCGCTAAATCTTCGTAGGCCGGATTTGGGTGCATGAAACCATTATCCTCATTCGTCTCCAGATCAAAGCTGTAAGAGTAGTTTAGCGAAAAGTCAAAATTGTGACACATAACATTGATCATTGCTTATATGAGTTTAATCTCAATTATTTTTTTTTTAAATTTATGAACATGTTCCATAAAACACAACTTCAGAAATTTTACGAATTATCTTTCAACGCCTTGAAAAGTCATTATTCTTACAACCAAACCTAATCACTTGGCTAAGACATTGAAAACATTCATAATAGATAAAGGTGGCTAACCGTACTTTGCATGAAACTATCGGTCAATAATATATATATTGTTATTACTCTGTAATGCAGTTCACCACGGCACCACACTGAAGTCATGAAGCTATTACGTAATAGCTCCATGCTGAAATTGTAGAACAAGTCAGCGAGGAACATTGCATACAAAAAGTAATAATGCTGGCCTAACCTTAATATCAAAACACAAACCGCTTCTGCAAGTTTGATTTCGACGCGTAATTTCTCATTTGATTTGGTCTGTAAACAATTCGTCTCTGTGGCAACTATTTTGTCATTAATATTCTCGATAATTACGAAAACTTGAGGTAGGATTATGATAATATTGTTACCAACAACCACACCAACCTACCCACCCGGACATACACTATATTGTAACATACCCACTGGCCTGTTCTGTACGTTCAAGGTAAAACACGACAATCACTACAGCGACGACGATGACGATAACAGCAGATGAAACAGAGACGCCGACGATTAAAGCTGTAAAAGAAAACGATATTTCTACGTAATGAAAGAATAACATGAACATACACATATAGCGCCACCAGTTTAATTAGCGTACACTTTGTAACGTGTGTGGATAGAGGAGGTGAGGAACGGGATTGGAGAAGGGTAAGCACAACGAAGTGAAAGGGTAAGTAAACTTCTTGTGACTTTGTGACCATAAAATAACTCTCTCCGATACTAATGATAAAAATCAAGCATTTATTCATTCTTTATTATGTATGAAAAGATAACAATATACAACTACTTTACCTGCGTTTGGTTCTTCGCTCTCAGTCACTGTTTCTTTTGATACGGGTTCCGTGACTTTTCGAGATGTTTTATGTTCGGTGATTTGCAAGCTGGTTGCAGTCACTTTAATAGGTGTTAATGACGTCACACTGTTGGTAGTGGATTGCCGGATTGTACTTGAGCCTGACCGAAGGGTTGTTGTTCCATCTATTATTTCATCTGAAGGTGATGTCATCATTTGTCTTGTCGATGACGTCGTTATCTTCAGTGAATCTGTGGACGAAAGACGATGGGTACTTAAGGCATCCGTACTAGACACTCCGCTTGTGAGATGGTCATGTGTCGTCATTAAAGGTGAACTCCCAGCTGTGGACGAAACCCGTGGCGTTGTGGTCTGTCCGTGCTTAGCAGTAGACAGGTTTAAGGAAGTTGACATTCCACCGGAAGTACACGACAAAGATGATGTATGTAACGTTGATAACATATGAAAAGTTGGTCTATTCGAACTTGAGAGCGTTTCAGCTGAAGGACGGGATGATGTTGTCATGGTAACAGAATGGGTGTCAGTAGCCAAACTGGTCAATGACGCAGTCGTGACAGCATCTGTTTGCGAAGGAGACTCTGAGGTGCTAGATGGGCTCGAGGTGGTGACGTCTTGTTCCGGCGTCATAATATCGCCGTCGTCCGTTTGGAAAGTGTTCAGGTTGAATGTCGTTAGATATTCAAGTTTAGTCGTCATTTCGACTCCTGGTAATAAATATGAAGAACATTGCTGAGTCATCTTCCTCTGTTCTTAAAACGGTTGCTTCCTCCTTCTTGTTTTGCTTTTATGCTTTCTTAGGATGAAATAATTACTGCATTTCGTTGTGTATGAACATTCGTATAATATTCTACAACCCCATCTATGTCAGTAAGGAGAGTTTAACAAAAGACATTTAAATGTCTCCAAGAGGGTAAATGTTTCGACTATAGAGAACAAAATGCTTGTTGAAGTTTGACCATTATTTTGACTTTTTCACATCTACAGCTGAAGAATTATGATGAACTTTCACCTGCAGGTATATTCGTATTACAGCTTGATGCAATACCAACCAGGCAGTTTAAGTTCTTCTTCTTCTTATTGTGATTATTATCATTATTATTCTTCATCTCATTATAATTATTTTTATTATGATTATTATTCTTTTTTAGAATAGCTAATACGATACATACCTGTGCACGTTACATTTGGATCCGACCAAGTACCGTCTTCTTGACATTCGGACGCAGGATAACCGGTTAATAAATAATTGGTGTTGCATTGGTACACCACGACATCGCGATATGATGTAGAATTTGTAGGAATGTAATACATAGCATTTTGAACGACAGGAACCGACTCAGAACAGTTGATTTCTAAAATAAAGTAAAACATAATGCTTGTAGTGGTGGTATGAACTCATCCATATAATTAAGCTGCTCTCTTTATACAAAGTAAAGAGGCAATGGCTAAGGGTCAAAAGGCTAGGACTAGTTTCAACGTATAGGGTATTCGATAGGTCCTGTATCAGTACGTACTTAGAAGTCAACCACACACTTTTGTTATTCAAAAGACTATCAGCAAAGTCACTTTCGATGCGAGTGAAACGTCAAAGGATATCATAGGATTATTTCCTTCCTAAATACCACTGACTATTTCCAGTTTTTGAACGTGACCAACCAAAGAAAGAAAGTTTCTTCAAAGTTAGTTCGTATTGCCTTTGAAAGAATCCATGTTTCTGGCAACCATTCACTGATGTTTATAGGCCGTTAAGACATTCTAGCTGAAGGTTCTAAAACCTAAAGGATTAAGTGTAATTCTACCTTTTTTTTCTCCTCTGCTTCAAAACAACAACATTTTCTTACTACATTGTCATATTATTATATCTAAGCAAAACCCGGAAAAAAACAATACATAAAAGGAACTCTTACTTTCGCAGCTTGGAATAGGTTGGTTCCAAGTGGTGTCATTTTGGCAGCTAATGCGTTCCAAAGAATGGTCACTTAAAACGTAACCACCGTCACACGAGAATAGCACAGAATCACCGATAGCGTATGCCTCCTGATATACTGAAATATTCCCGTGTAATGGCACACCGGGGTTACCGCATTTGCTCTCACCTATGAATGAATTGAAAGTAGGATTGTGAATGTTGGTAAAAATAGTTCAGAAAAATATAAGATATTGACATCATTACGCGCAACATGCCATAATGTTCGCCAAATTCCTTGACAACACATGTATATTATCTGTTGTACTTCTATCGGCAACGTCAATTTTTATGAAAATTGCTTCAACTTGAAAAGAATCCATCATTGGATAGGCTATATCAAGTTATCAAACTAAAGCATGGAGAGGGGGTCATTTCTACATCGTAAAAGTGGATATATATATATCTTGTAAGTAGCATATAGTGCAGTAATTTTAAATGGTTGCCAAAAGAAGTGATACTATTCGATAAACTAAACTGTCTAGAACAATTATTTCTTTGAAATTAACTGAATCAGGGGTGGGGACGAGCTGCACTCAGTCTTTTGAAAACTCACAAAAGTGCTCCTATTTTCACAAATAAGAAGTGCACTTTTTTGGTTATGAAAAGTATCAGTTTCCAAGTTTGTAATTACAACGTACACTTTTGTTATTTAAAAAAATGTCTTTGGCTTGAAAACATTAAAATAGTGAAATTTGTGATAATAAATGCACAGAAGATTCAGTATCGGAATGTTTTAGTTTACTCTCTCGAATGACTCCCATGTGCCATTCTGCCCCCTTCCCTTCCCCCTCTCCTCCAGATTGAACCCACTTCCACCACCCCTGAGTGTTACAATGTGTGTCGTTGCTTACCATACTGACAGATGTAATAACTATATAACCCACAGTTGTTGTCATTCCATCTGTAGTTGAGATTTGGTAGTACATCGATGCAATTCTCAAAATTACCGTTTGGTTCACCATTACCCCAAAAGTAGTTTTCTATCCTCTGACCTTCAATTAATTAAGAAATTAAAAGTGGAAAAATAAAATAAAATCATGATATGAACAATATTTTAAAGTTGATGAAGAACGCATCGGATTAATCCTTTTCATGGGCTCTTCCTTTGCAATTAACTGTTCCTGGGGGAGGCTATGAGGTGGAGATGGGGGGGGGGGCAGTCAAGGCTAACCACTAACCAAGATGGTAATTTGGTTAGTTGATAATTTAGGGTATTCGTATACCATCATCATATTACAGGATAACAGGTTGAATCCATCGACAAGATATATTATACTGCATCTATTGAGGAAAAGAAGATCAAAAAGGTTTCTTCCAGAGTACCCCTTCCCCCTTCCCTTCCCCTTCCCCTTCCCAGGTATGACCCTTGTTTTATTTACGCCTTATTTTACCATCAACCCATGACCATGTGCGTGCGCTGAGTTCTTCTTCCAGACCAATCCACCAGTTAGCGATAATTGAGATATTTGTATTAATAAAGTTCTCGATCAACATCTGGAGGGCATCGTTGCGTATTTCTACCAATATTCCTCCGAAGTCATTGATACATTTGGCGTTTGCAGATGATTGATTTCTCGGGGAATCGTCGAGAAAAATGATACATTTCACTTCATAAGGAAAGTTCTTGAAAGAGGTTGAAAGGTCGCTGCAATGTCCTTCTACAAATGTAAAGTATAGCAACGAAAACAAATAGAAAAATGAAGAGAATTTACAAAGAATTGAAAGGAAACTTATAGCACAACAGAATTAAGACGCCGGACTATTTATTCAGAGCTATTCAAGGAAGAACTATTCACGGAGTAGAGGTAGCCACTACAAGACAATGACATCGCATAACATTGAGAATGGCTGCATTCCGGAGGATAGATTCCCACTTAAGTAGATAGATTAATAATAAGCATGGCTTTATTACCTGCCCGGCTAGACAAGGTATATTATGCACAATAATCTAAGCTACACATAAACTACATCCAAGACGAATAATACAGCCTGTACGGAATTATATGGAACCAATGACGGAATGAAGCTATTACTTGTTTGAATCTAGTAAGTGAAACGGCGCAACCAGCTATCGTGAAAAGTAACCCCGAGGATTGGAGAACAGGGGCTATAAGGGGGGAGAATTTCCAGTTGTGTGAAAACCCTCAAATTGACATATATCAGACATGCCCTATCTTGATTGTAAAAAGTACGCTTCTTTCATTTTTGTGACTTTCAAGTGCCCTTTTATTGCAAAATTTCAAAGTGCTCTATTAGCGAGATTTTAAAGAAGAAAAGAAAATGCAATTAAAGAAAATGCAATTAAAGATGGACTCTTTGTAGAAAGACATTCAGATACTAGACTTTGTGGGATGGAATGCTCGAAGTATACATTTATTCGGAACGTTTTGAGGTAAGTGATCGTTTTCTTTTTAACCATCAAATAAAACCCACGTATTCCGATGACGCTCAAAGTTTGTGCAACCCTATTGAACCCTTCCCCCTCCCCCTCCTCCCGTGAGTTAACATTACCTGCCTCACACACGGCAAAGATTGGCATTGGAGGTGTAGTGTCAATAATATCACGATTACATGATTCATCGTTCCACTCATGGGCATTTTCCACTCCATGAAGGTTACTCAAATATACACAGTTTTCATAGTCATTTGATGGCTCGCCTGGTGCCCAGTTGAAATAATTCGCATATTTTCCATCTATTGAGTAGAAAAAAATAAATATCATATCAGAGAGAAAGATTTAATTAGACAATTGGGTATTGATAGAAACATAATGCATCACCGACCTATAGAGAGAGTGGGTTCATGGTATACAGTCCAGAGGTCCTGGGACAATAAGAGGGTTTGCGGGAATATGGGATAAAGAGTAATGAATTGTCATATTTCTAATATATTCTTCATGAAGAATGATATCGTCAAAATGCCGCACCAAACTTAATCGGCGGACTAAACTTAAATAAATTACTATTTTTTGCATCAAATTCACATAAATGTGACAATACTTGATTATGCAGTCCAGAACGTACGGCAGGTAGCAACATCATTCGTGCTGTTGTTCCTACTCCTCGAATTGATATTACGTTATCGCGCTGTTGGTCTATCAAATATATACAGAAATACAAATCCAGTGTTGCACAATTCGTCATCAGGTTGTATTACTTTAAACGTTTAATTGTATAACCAGATGATAAGTGTAGCTAATATACAAACAATATGTCTAGAAGGGTCACTCAATGATCGGTTAAATAAGTACGTTATTGACAATGCACCCGTGCCCCCTTAGTACAGTGTTTCATATATATACTCTGTATATATATACTCAACTTATAAAGTTACATACAACAAATACCAGTTTTTGAATCGGTTCTGTTAAATTAAAATGTCATTAGTTTTTCAACA
>KN885542.1:14628-34254 GCA_000934455.1 Apostichopus parvimensis | reverse complement strand
CTTAAATTATTATTTATTTATGTAAGTATAACTCTCACGATCTGCGAGTTTTCTAAATTTTGGCAAGATAATATTCATTCCAATGGGGCTCTCCAGCGTTTCTAAAGAGGGCGCGGTCAGATCGGTGCATTTTCGAAACTAGATAGAACCAATATGAAAGCGCCCTCTACAAATTTTGGACGTAGCTGGAGTTCCGCTATTGAAGGTACACGGTGAGTGAGTTAATTTAAAACTAATTTGTGTTACTACGACTCTTACATGATTCCATAGTTATCATTCTAACTAAGAAATCTATAGTCTGTTATGGTTACATGCATGAAGTTGTCTCTCATTAGCGACTTACTATTTTTGAATCCAGTACAGAGAATTTGCATCCCACAAATTATGAAACTGAAGTAAAATATTAATTTTCTAGGTAAACATGACACTCAGATATATTCTATGGTTTGTTGTCTGTTGTATAAATATGAGGTAGAACTATTTTGGTTGCTATCGGTAGGTTTCTGAATATTGTTCATTTGAAGGTTATCTGTCGTGGGTGGTTTTGCCCATTTTGGAATATCTTCTCCATGAACAGTCTCATTTGCTTCCTCTGTTACAGCAGACGATGGTTCGAGCGGGGCTACTTTGTTTCTAGCCAGTAATCTG
Source organism: Apostichopus parvimensis (assembly GCA_000934455.1). Classification (NCBI taxonomy): domain Eukaryota; kingdom Metazoa; phylum Echinodermata; class Holothuroidea; order Aspidochirotida; family Stichopodidae; genus Apostichopus; species Apostichopus parvimensis. The sequence goes on along the minus strand of KN885542.1, from coordinate 33,606 downwards.
CAAATAATGAAAAAATAAATTGTCTAACATATAAAGTCTCTATAATATGAAACGTATAAAAATTAAATTCAGCGTACTACGTTCACTCCCAGCATGTTTTGTTTGTGAATTGATACTAGAATTTGTTTCCGTTTCACGTGAAGTAGCAAAGAGAAATCGTCTTCCCCATGGGTTTGCTCTAGGTTGTTGCATAAAAGCATTCGTCAGCATTTAGACTGTATCCTGTTACTGGTGAGTATTACTGCAGGTTTGTCCAAAATGCTTGACATTTGCTATGTCGTCATAAATGCATGCCAGAAGTCTGCTTGGTAACGACAACGTTCTCTGTATTAGCTGGAGTATTATCATGACTCAATAACGCGGTTTCAGACAGGAGTCAAGTCTTGATATACCATAGTCCGATTTTTTCTTCTACATAGCTATTTCCGTTTTCAAGATATTTATCTTTTAAATATGCTGAATCTCTAGAATTTCCTTGAAAATTAAAATGATGATGACGTCGATTCCACGGTGCGTTAACCCATTGTTTTATCGATTCTGATACACCCCCAGAAATATGCCCTTTAAACTGCCTTTGAATTCATGGATAATTGTGGGATGTCAGGACAAGCTGTTAACGGGCATGGTATTGGTCAGTCCTGGGTTGATGCATTGCTATTCGGCTCTACAATTTCTCTCTATTGTATTGTTTTATCTCGTTTATATCAAACTTCTTTCTTTCGGTGATACAATGCTAACGTGCATAATTATAAATTATCATTTTCAAAGGCTACAACAAAGAAAAAGAATTGTTATATATCTGTATTCTCAAACGATTCTCCTCGTAGCTTGTAAGCAGGGAGGGTTTAGTCCATGGTTTAAGTTTCCTGTTCTGTATTCAATATATTTCTCTACCATTCGAAAATAAAACCTTGAGAAAAAGTTGAAATTAATTTAGCGGGATCTCGCTGATAAATGTACATATATCATTTGATATATAGCTGAAGAAATTGAAAGGGTTCTTTTTGTTTTCCAGATTGCCAAATCGAATTGTCTTCAAATCAAAGCTAATACTTTCACATGGAACTAAGTCTGAAATAAACGCATCCCCAATATATTGCGCACATAACTACATGAAAAGTTAGTTTTCTCATGACCAGTGTAAAAAAGGCACATTGGGGAGTAAAAACTGATTAAGAGTAGAATCTTACCCCGGGGATTTACCCAGTCCAACGAACAATAAAATCCAGGCGCATACCGTCAGAAAAACGACAGCTGAAGCCACAGACAAACCTATAATCAATCCTGTGGATATAACGTGAAAGGCATTAGTTCAAGAATTTGTAACTCTGATGTAAAGGTAAAAGCGAAAATTGAAAGATAAACAAGCTAACTTCAGTCTTAGAAATAAACGAAAAATGCGAAGTTATTGGTCATGTGAAAACTTTGTGAATATCTTTATGAGACACAGTGTAGTATATAAATATTTAACATTAAAGAGCAAAAATGTTACATAATTTAATGCACCTTTTCGCGTTGAACGGTATAATTTTACTAACCCTACCCAGTACCGTTTATACTTCACGCTACAATATTGGCATTACTTGCCAAGTGAACAATATCTACTACATGACTAGACGTTGTAACTTAAAGTTACATGTAGTCTCTGTCCATTTGCAGTTTCAGAGGCGTTTAGCTGCGCGGTCAACTTTTTCTATAAGCCTTTTACGGCGCTCACAAGCGCCCTCACTTTTATGGTACCTACATGACTATACTCCCTCGTGTGTTGTCCGCCCAAAAATGAACACCATGAACATCCGAAAAGTTCTTCCTAATACTGCAAGCACTCCACGCACACTACAATACTGCGCATTTGCAGGCAAATGCAGTTCTACTTTTCAATCGTATCCGGTAAACTAAGTTCAAGCTTTGAGCTTCAGTAAACTTGTATCGATGCGATATTACAGTGTCCTCTGCAAAAATGCTTGAGATCCACATTTATGTGCCTGGTTGGACCGATAGCATATGGCATGAGGTCATGTAACATAGCGTAACTCAACGCATCACAATACTAAATAAGATATTCACAGCACATTGTCGCACTGTACTTCACGGCAAAGTACAGCACAACACAACACAAGAACATCAAAACACAAGCAAGCAAGCACAACACATCACATCACATCACAAGATAACACACCACATCAAAAAATAAGACAGCGCAACATGCGTTCTGAAATGCAATTTACAAGTTGTCCATCAGTTTCTTTTATATGTTGTCTACTAGAGTCTAGTAATCTACTTTATAGAAAGAAAACTTACATAACTTACTTTCGCAGATACTCAAGAGACGGACTAGAAAGATCATTCTAATATCTATTGATATAAAAAAAGTCTTCACAAACCTTTGTTAGATGGCTCTTTTGAGGTTGCAGGTTCCTTAGAGTACGCCACAGATTGAGACTGGGATGAAGGCTCCCCAGACGATGGCTCAGTAACACGGCGAGAAGTTATTAGCTCTTTAAGATTTGTTGTCACTCCTACTGATGTAAATGTTTCATAAATAACACTTGTTTCTAGAAATGTAGAGTCAGGTGTTGTTGTAAACTCATCTGTGCGATATCCTTCGGTAAATAATGACGTAGCTGCAATAACTGTAGGAGGTACTTTGGAGGATTTGGGATGCCGTATTGTGGTGTGTTTTCTTGTCACGATAGGGTCTTGAGTGGTCTGTCTTTCAGAGATGACTATTTCTTGACTAGTTGTAAATGTTGACGTACCGGTGGTGCTGGTAGCTGGTGTTTGCTTGGTGCTGATTGTCTTACCCGTCGATGTAGAAACATTAATGTTTGTCGTCTTATCCATGATAGTCGTAGCTTCCATGTTATCAGTAGTATTTGAACGAGGACCCTCGACTGTCGTAGATGACGTGAAGATGGACGACTCTGTTAACCCTGTCGATGTCGATGATATCGTTTTGGGAGATGGCGGAGACGAATTTGTCGATAAAGAATCATCAAAGTTAGTCGTCCTGTCGCTGTTAATGGTAGTTTCAATATCACCAAAGGTGCTCAAGCGAGGCGACGATATTTCCGTGGGAAATGAAGATGACCCAGTCGGCTCTTGCGTTCTCGTCCCTTTGTGGATGGATGGTGTCGTTGAAACAGCATCCGAACTGGAAGGACTTTGAGTACTCCACTCTGTTTGAAGTGTGCTGCTGTCTAAAGTAGATGCAGCATTAGTGAGATCTGTGGAATCCTTGTTATCTGTAATATTTTCCGATCCTTTCGTCGTTGATAAATTACTATCAGTTGAAACAATATTTTCGTTACTAACATATTCCGTAATTTGAACAGACGTGGTGTTGGTGATATCTTTGATTGAAGATATTCCAGTGACTACATCGGTGGTTTCAAATGTTGATTTGTAATTTGGTGGAGTGGTATTGTCTGTACGTCGTGGTAACGTAACTTCAGTAACTTCAGTACCTACATCTGTTAGGATGGTGTTCAAGGCCTCTGTCGGTAGGTCAGATGCATCCAGTGGAGGTTCCGTTTCAACCGTGACTGCTATTTCTCTCTCCGTGGTGTGTTCTGTGTTGGTCTTTAACTCGGGCGATGTCACTGCATCTGCTGTCGTGGTGTCGATAAATACCGTTCTCATAGAAGATGGTCCTTCAGTTGTTTCCAATGTTATTTCTGGTGTAAATCCAGGTGTTATATGTTCCATTTCAGTAGAAGGCAGAAAAGGAAGAAGGGTGGTGAAGTCTTCTGTAGTAGTTTGTTGCGTAGTTGAAATCATCTCTATGGTTTTGGGAATATTTGAATAAAGATAAAGAAAAGAAAATTAATTATCTTTAAGACATAAGGCACCGTCAGGTTGAGTCGCCAATTTCCTCTTGGTAGTGAAAGGTGCTCGGTTTTTAACAATGCGTTAACTGTATCCCCTCCGCAATAGTCTTAAATGATCTTTTGATGGTGAGAATGAAATAATATTTGAGCAGAAACAAAAATGAAAAAAGGGTCTGCAAAAATTCAATATTAGGTAGATATGAATAGAAAGGCACGAAATGTATTAATTGTGATCAATTAAAATGGTTTTGTGTATAAAATTGTATCACACTACAATTAAATATCTTAACTAGTTTAATGCATTATTGACGGCGACATTCGTGACTTGAAACCTATTACAAAAACATTAAAAAAAACATTTGTTTTGAATGGATCCTTTAGTAGCTTTCGTGGTATCAATTACTACGTAGTTACAGCATGACTAGACCTACCTTTGCAAGTCATGTTTGGCGTAGACCAACTACCGTCTGCTTGACAAACCGAAACCGGATAACCGCTTAGATAGTAGTTGTCCGTACAAAAGTAATAAACAATACCGCGATATTCTTCAGACACCGTTGTATTAGATGCATATGGAATATCTGGAATTAACCCACTGCATGTAATCCCTATAAGGATGAGTGCAAATCAAATTAGACGATATAATTTATTTGAAAAATGGAAAAAATATTTAAGCCATGTCGTTTTTAATGACGACCAGAGGCACAATATTAAGTTTACAGCCTTCAATTAAATTGATTTAATTACGTCTTCTTCATTGCTTAATGCTTAGATAAATATTTACTAAATGTAGAAACATATCTTTTATAGATTTGAGTTATTATTTGTCGTATGACGATTAGCTGATGACATTTTGTAGATTAAGAACTTTAAGTGTGGAATTAGGTGTGTTACTTTCGCAAGAAGGAAGGACATCGCTCCAACTGCTGTCGTTTTGACATGTTAGGCGTTCCAAGGACAAGTCATCTAAGATATAACCATCATTGCAGTAGACATCTATAGTTTCTCCAACGTTGAATGAAGATTGAGATGAAGAGGAATTGCCATTGAACGGCGCCCCAGGATTTCCACACTTTGTTTGCCCTGTGTATTCAAAAAGAAAAAGCAATTTACACGCGAACGATTCATTTTGACGAACTCTACAAACTGTTCAGGACTAAATATGACACTATTATATATTATAAACTATCAATAATATACGCATCATATTTTGGGGTAAATTTAGCATTCTTTTTATTCATGACAAACACTCTGTTTCAAGTCATATTTCAAAGTGACCGATCCCTCCCAACAACAAGACTTGTGCACATATCTTGTTATACTGACATTCTGATGGACACATTGGAAATTTCTAAAAATATGTCAAAAATTAACAATCTCGTTATATTAGTATAAATTGAACCATGGAATTAGATGGAACAATTTAATCTGATTTTCGTCTCTATGTTTTGCTGATTTCACAACGAAATTAAAAAAAAAATCAGGTTTAAGCTATAATTAAAAATATGAAACTCAAAAGAGATATGTGATATTGCGATTGATTTCGATCATTCTGTTTTAGAAAACAACAAACAAAAATTAAAAAGGAAAAATGTACTTGAAGTTAACCATAAATTGTGCCCTTAACTATTTAATGATTATATGAACCCATTTTAATCAATTAAAGTATTAAAATTTATTACAAAGACCATTTCAGTTATTAAGGAATAATACAGAATCCAAGTTACCATATTGACAGAGGTAGTTTCGATCAATGTATTCACATTTATCATCATTCCATTTAAAATCCTTTTTTGGCAGAAGATTGAGACATTGTTCAAGTTCATTGTTTGGCTCACCAGGTGCCCAAAAGTAATCATTGATTCTTTCATCTGGAAAAGAATACATAAGAAAGCCCTTTCTCGTAATTCGTTAAAACTTTCTGTTTATTTTATTTAAGTCGTAGTTATATAATTTTACAGCAGGTCGAGTCACAAAACTTTCTCCTACTAGAATGTAAGTGTTGATGAATTAATGACAAAGAAAACACCCTTATCTGAGTCGAGTTGTCTACCGAGGTGAGGGAGGGGGGGGGAGGGGGTTGCATGCCCAAAATAAAAGGTCCTCCTTTTCATAAAAGCAAAGTGCCCTTGTTTATTAAAAAAATATCAATTTATCCATTTTGGTAAATGAGATGGCCCATCTTGTTATGCAGAAGAAATGCCGTTTCGTTGGAAAATTAATTAAAAAGTGCGATAATGTTGAAACAATTAAATAATAATGAAATCCTAGTGAATGGGTACCTTTTGGTTGATTTTTTCCAATATCGGAATTTGTGGTGCAAAATAAAGTGAGAGTACATTTTTTGTACAGTTTAAGGTAACTTTGTCACGTACCCCCCCCCCCCCCCACCCCGCGTCCTGAAATCCAACTCACATGTCCCACTATTTCGTGAGGTTTGTGTCACTCCCAGAGTGAACCCTCTTCCGTCGCATCTATTGTCAATATGAGCAATCGAAAAATATGATATTTATAAATTAACTTTATTGCCTACCATCAATCCATGCCCAGGTTCGATCACCCCCTTCCTCGAGACCAATCCACCAGTTGGCAATTTGGTAGGACTGATCATTAATCACACTCTCAATGAAAGACTGCATTTCTTGAGATTTAATCTCTACAAGATAGCCATTAGCGTCTATGCCAGTGCAAACAAATTTTGCGGTGGGTTGATTGACTGGAGCATCATCCAGAAAAATAAGACAGCTATCCTTGTACTGGTACTTATCGTATGTTGTACGGACGACAGTACAGTCCTTAGCTACAAACAAAAAGAAAAGAAAAAGAAAAGTGAGGTAAAACATTTTATAGTATCTTATATTCCGAACTGTATAGCGGTATTATTATACTAGAGTAATGATGAAGAAGGAACCATTGAATTCATTCATCGTACGGATATTTCTGTTCGAAAAATGCATTTCAAATTCCACTAAATCAATTTAAAAACTCAAAGAACACATTAGATATTACCGTTTTCCTTACAAGTTCTGTATTTCAATCAATCTGAATGCACTATATGTAAATTATACTTGTTTTTTATATTCTTCACCGATTGTGGTTTAGGCTATATCATTATATTCATCTCTTCACTTCAACGTTCCATACTTTCATTGCGGGTACGTGTATATACCCTTTCAAGGATAACATAAAGATGCAATCGATTGATCAATCAAATCGAATCAATCGCATGGTATCGATTAATTTAAGGATTGAGGAAGTGAATAGTCGATCCACTTAAGACACCGTTAGACTAAATATATCGATAGGCTAAATATATAAGGGTCTATTATGCCACGGTATCGAGTAATTCAAATATTCGTGAACTGAGTAATCGATTAACTTAAGGTTCCGACGACTCAAGATTCCCGATTGACTGTATTATATAAGGTATCGACTATCTCAAGTATTGATGATGTGATTAATCGATGATATTAAAATACCATTTGACTCAAGATTTTGATTGACTGTGTTATGAGGTATAGACTATCTCAAGTATTGATGAAATGAGTAGTCGATGGAATTATGGCACCAGTCGACTCAAACTGCTGATCGCCCAACGTTATAGTAAGAATCAATATCTCTAATACTTAATGTAGTGGTGAAGTGAGTAATCGATGATATTATTGACTCAAGATGCCGATTGACTGTAAAGATCGATTGAAACAAAGTACCGATTGAGTCAAAGTACCTTTCGTGTGAAGGTTTGGATTGAATGAAGTAAAATGATTGACTTATGGTATCGCTTAAACCAAGGTAACAATTACTGCTCATCTTTAAATTCGATTGGATCATTGTATTGATTCATGTTCCTCAGCCTCTGACGAAACGATTATCTCAAAGAATCTTAGTTGTCATAACAAATATTACCTGAAATGGTAGAATAATTTAAAAACTAACTTGTTTCACAAATTGCGTAATTGCTGACAGGTGGAACCGTTGGGATTGTACTTTTTCAGCATTGTTCATCATTCCATTTTAAAGCATTTTCTGCTCCATTGACATTGCTCAAATAAACACAGAATTCGGATGAACTACTCGGTTCTCCCGGCGCCCAGTTAAAATAGTTTGCGTACTCTCCATCTGTAACAAGAAACAAAAGTTATAATATCTTGTTATTATCGTTAATTTGTGTTAGATATATGCAGAGAAAGACTGTAAAGTATAGAAATTTGCTCTCGCAAATTCTTCTTTTGTTTAAGGCATTTTGTTTCGTTTTAGTACATTTTTATCAGATAAATTATAGTTTTGTTAAATTTACATAGTTTTAGTGTAGTTTATTAATTCCCAAGAGTTAAGAAGACAACGGAAAGCCTATTTTAGTGATGCTCATGAATACCTTCCGGGTTATATCAAGTATAGACTATACGTAAAATGGAAGAGGTATTTTAAGATATATACTATACTACACTGTACTGCACTGCACTAAACTGTTCTTTGCTGTACTATACTGCACTGCACTGTACAACACTGTACTGTGCTGTACTGTACTGCAGTGCACTGTACTGCACTGTATTGTGCTGTATTGCATTGTACTTTACTGCACTGTACTGTACTGTACTGCACTGACTGTACTGACTGCACTGTACTGCACTGTGCTGTTCTGTACTGTACTGTACTGTACTGCGCTGTATTGTACTATACTGCACTGTGCTGTACTGTACTGCACTGTGCTGTACTGTACTGCACTGTGCTGTACTGTACTGCACTGTGCTGTACTGTACTGCACTGTACTGTACTGTACTGTACAGTACTGCACTGTACTGTACTGTACTGCACTGACTGTACTGATTGCACTGTACTGCACTGTGCTGTTCTGTACTGTACTGTACTGCACTGTACTGTACTGTACAGTACTGCACTGTACTGTACTGCACTGTACTGTACTGTACTGTACTGCACTGTGCTGTACTGTACTGTACTGCACACTACTGTAATGAGCTGTGCTGTACTGCACTGTACTATGTTGGACTGTACTGCACTGTACTATAATATACTTAACTATACTATACTGTACTATACTATGACATAAAAAGGTTGGCGGATTGTTTGGGTACATATGGGTACACCTTCTGACCAATCTCGGTTTCGCACATAACTTTCAACACATTTTGAGTGATATATTTTCCCTTCGTAGGTGTCTGGCAGTGTCATTGTTTGTGATTTCATACACCTTCATATCATTTATTATATTTATCACGTCACAGCCGAAAACAGGTTGTACGAATCTAGTCCATCTAGACACGTAACATGTAACTTATAGCTGTATAGCGCGAAATAGGCCACAAATAAAATTTGTCAATTGTTCTCACTAATTAAGACAGTCAGTTACCATAGTAACATACCTGATGGATATTTCCAATCTCTGTCCAGCTCATATCCACCGATCCAGATTAAGAAGGTTTCACCAATGAGTAAGTCCTTCACAAAGGATTGTCTATGCGAGTCCTTTATTGTCGCCAATCGCCCTCCATTGTAGTCACATTGTGACTTTGCATCCTCCCAGTTACCTGTATTGGAACTCAACTCGTAACACTCATGGTTCAAATATCGGTTTTTCTCGTCTTTACATGACTCTGATAATAAAAACAAACATTTTTTTGGGGGTGACAAGATAATTACAAGGCACCTCCATTATGTGATATAGAGGCTGTGATACGTATTCTAGCACAGACAATTAAGTCAGCTCAATGGAATCAACATTAAACGTCAATGGCAGACGTAAGACTTTCAAATGTGTCAAGTACAAATGGTGTTGGATGTTCTTTCAATGCTGCTCTTTCGCTTGCATCCACTTAAACGAACATGTTTTATTTGTGTTATAAGAACATATTAAACGATGAATTAATATCAGGCGTGAACCGAGGAGCCGACGTCACCATCATGTTAGCCTTCAATGAGCATTATATAGATTTAGTTTCATCGTTGATTGGCGGTGATTGATAAAGATCTTATTTCATATTATCTTTGAATATTCATCAATTGAAATTATGACATACTTTTGCAAATGGGTTCGTCAATAGGTTTGTTATTTTCTGTCCACTGGCCGTTATTAGAACACTCGGCTATGGTAGATCCGTCTAGAAGGTATCCAGTCCCGCATTCGAATTTTGTACTGCTTTGAAAGCTGTACCTAGGATCAGTCACACTAAAGCTTCCATACGCAGGAAATGGTGGCAAGGAACACGATATTTCTAATTTAAAATTTACAAAAATATCTATAAAAATTGTAAACTGTTATTGATGTTACAACAACTTTTCATTATTTTAAGCAGACATATTCTCTTACAATTTTACCCTGTTTTAACTTTGCAAAATATCAACAGATGGACAGATACAACATTGACATGGGCAATTATAGAAAACCAACAAATTGATTCTTAATCTAGTAATTTCATGAATTCACAAACTATCTTTTACGAATTATAAATAGAACCATTTTTTTCATAAACTGAACATTGGCTTTTTATGTAATATATATTTAGGATAGACATATTTATACTTCCGTTATAAATGAGGTTAGTACGTCTGGGCTAAAGTTGTGACATTGCCATGGCAGATTGTATCGATATTTCAAAATCTTTGTTGCCATGGTACCCAATTAATCTCGTGGTTTACCTTAAGTTTTATTGTACCTTACGAGACATTGTGTTGGAAATTCAACCATGTTCGTAATAGAGAAAAGATACTCTATTGGTTGCATGTATTTCAGTGATTCCGTATTTTCATTTATATTTCTACTGGTATATAAGCTTAGTCTGCCAAATTTAACATAATCCTTTTCGGAAGTAATTATAAATGCAACATAGCATGTTAAAAATGGTCAGAGCCTGTGTGGCGTAAACTAAAGGATGTTTCGTCTTTTCTATTTTATTTCTAGTGTTAGAAGAAAGATAAATAAATATAGATCCTTACTTTTGGAGCAATCGATACTAGGACCAATCCATACTTCATCTGAACTGCAGATAAGCAAGACACTATCGGCATTCCCTGCCATTACGTATCCAGACTGGCAAAAATAAACCACAGACGAACCCACAGAGAAATCATCACTAAGCAAGCGATAAGCGTTAACATATGTCGGAGGAGAGAGGCAATCGCCGTACGTAGTACGGATGAAAGATAATACGAACCCGAAGAAGATATACAATCTCGTGGAACTACTACTACACACACTGTGAAGATGTTCACCTTTAATGAAGATCATTTTGATTAACGTGCAATGATAAGCAGACTGTCTTCTTCTTCTTCTTCTTCTCAAATTTGAGCAATCTTCAAAGTTTGATGAAAGTGGAGAGAAAGTAATTCACTCCCATGTCCATTTTGTACAGTTTTGCTGCATGACTTGATCTCACTCAAGCTATTGAGAGAGGGATGAAAATTATAGCCTAGAATTTAAATTTGATAAGAATACGAACCATCAACTGACTTGACTGAAATGACAGGCTATATGGTGTCTTTGAGTGTATACACTGTAACTAAAGTAATTATCTAAGTACTTATCTAAGTGACCCAACAGCTATCATCATCTCAAAACAAGAGCATATAGATAAGATATCTTGATTGACTAAACCCCCAGTGCGTACTTAAGAACTTGATACTCGCTCTTCAAATAATGAAAAAAGTATTGTAACCAAAGTACTAACCGAATCTAAAGCGGTACAATAATGGGGTTTGTACGTGTAGTTGATTTACACAATAAAGATAAACTTATAAGAAGCCATACAAACAGAAATGAAAACAAAGAGATCTAGTAAGAACAATACCAAACAATAATAAAGGCTGTCTTTTTATGACAGAGAGGAATAATTTGCGTTAACATAAAAGAAATACGTAGTACACACTTTCTTTTTAATTTGATTCTAAAGGGTATTATCTGTGTTATTCACATGTATATGTTAAAAAGTGACTCTTAATTAGTTACAAATGGAAGCGTATTTCGGGAAAAGACACTTTTTGGGGTTTTGGTATCCTTCAAATGGTTCATCTTTGCTGTGTTTTCTTGGAGATGGTGAAGAGGTGCCACCAACATGGTCGCTGGGAATCAACAGACATATATTTTGTAAAGCTCCATTAAATCATAATGGAACCCGGCAGATATGGAATGCTGCAACAACTTTGTAGCCATTTGTTTTACAACACGGTTTGACTTATATAATGGCTTGTTCGCGAGTTCCTGTTTGCAGGAGGATCTAAAATACATATATACATACATACATACACACACATACACACATACATATACCCTTTACGAGGAGGATACCATTAGACAAATAACGAGAATGAACTTGGTTAAATGAGGGTAGTGTGTGAGGTGACCAAGTTACTATACGTATTGTCACGACCGGCAAGTAAGGAAAACTGTATAGAAAAAGACGCCAGAGGTATGCTATCGGAAAATCATTTTATGAGCATAATATAAGTTTGAGAGTATGAAGTGTCTTCTGAGGAAGCACGGATGATTGCCAAATCGGAACTTGGGAAGGGGAAAGTGCATTTCACCTCTAATACATGTAGAGTAGTAGAATTGCCTCATATAAATTCATTAGTATTAAGCTACTGGCAAAACGACACCAGTGGGAAAGAGAGCATTTTCTTAACTCAAGTGATGCGTGTGAGTTTAGCTCCTGTGGTGCTCCACTTGTGTATCTGTGTGTGTGTGATATTTGCATTACAAATGAGTTTCTTCCCCCAAAAAATGCAGAAAATATGAATATTAACAACTTGTTTCATTTTTGGAGGTCCACATCCATAATACCCTGGAGTTTTAGTATAGGATGATAGATGGTTAGTAAGATGGACGAGCAGGAAGAGACATGGAGTACGTCTCCACAGTTTCATAAAAAACTTAAAAAGTGCACCGTTCCATAAATTTAAAGTGCCTCTTTCTGTTAATGGAGAAAAAAACTTTTCCATTGAGCCCTTTTGTTGAATATTAACACAAAAATTCAAAAATGATGGTTTATTGAAAACATCTAAAAACTTGATTTTATGGTAGAGAATACACAGGGGATCCATTTTGTAGGAAATTTATGACGTGCTTTTAGGATGTTGTTAATGACAACTAAGGTCAGTCTGAAATACAAACACAGATATTGCATAGTACTTTCGATGCAAAAACAGGGGGGGGGGGGGGAATGGGATGTTTCTGTTATATTTTTCAAATCTAAGGAAAAACAGAAAAAAGGTAACACTTATTAAATAGCTGTTTTTATATTAATGATGAATACTTAAGCTCAATCATCAACATATTATGAGACTTTCATTAATGCATGCTTATAGTTGAAACGTAAATAAATTTGCAATAATTTTTGTACGTGATTATGTATTTTTAAGGTTTTTTGAATAGCCCCCTCTATTTTATCTCTCACTCACAGTAAAATAATTACCTTGTAACTGTGTGGAGTGTAAAGCCTATAAGCAATAATCTTGCAGCTTAAAATGAGAATAATTGTATTTACTACATTTAACATTTATAACATTACTCAGGAAGCATCTGTAAGTCTCATGGAGTATGAAAACAGAAAAGTTGGATGCCATAGCTACTCGCTTGCCCAACTTCTTCCCCTACCCCAGACCAACTTCTTCCCCTACCCCAGACCAACGCCCACCCGACCCCCTCCACACAGAGCGAGAACATAAGATATTTAAAACACGATTAATTTACTAAAACGATTTTATTTCCATAGGCTGTGATGCACGATGTTTAAGTAATAACTATGTAAGTTAAGTTTAATTGTATCTGTATGCATGTATGTACGGTATGTGTGTATGTATATGTGTGTAATATATGCTAATATATATGTTTTTGTGTATATGTGTATGTGTTAAACATATCATAAGATCAGCAACGACTGCACAATAAAAAAAAACCTGTCAATAGAGCGAATGTAGACCAATGAGGAATGTGAATCTTACTTTAACATTACATAATTCTAATATCATTTCTTTACCGTTATAAATACGGTCGGGAATGTTCATCGGTCGCGTCCCTTATGATTTAGTTGATTACGAGTGCTGACTCCGTCTTGTAATGTTTGAAGTTGAAATTTTAAATCTTAGGTAAACAGATAAAATAATAAATTGCAGTCGTCTTTGACAATGCTCCTTCCTTGTATTTACAATAAAGTTCCCAATTCCCTGTCTGTGTATCATTGCATGATTTAGGTGGAAACTCTTCCGATCTGCATCACTACGTGCTCAATAAAGATAGGATATCCAGCCAGATACTCCCAGAAGATGCTACTTTTGTTTTCGGTAGCATAGTAGTCACCATTCAGGTTGCTGGCGCCGCACTTCTTGTACCACCAAGCGCCATGGTGTATTTTGGCGCAGTTGCCGATTACATTGTCATGGTCTTGGTCAGGAGTGGAGAAGGGCTCGCCCTCATGAAGTAACAAAGAATAACCATTCTTGGTATCTAAGAAGGAGAAGAATAAAGACTATTACTTATTTAAATTGACGATAACTGCTGAATGAATTTCGCGAAATACGTTAGTTTTCTTATACCAAATATATTAAATATATTCGTAGTGTAGAGAAGGGGTGAGGGGGAGGGGCAGTAGAGTGATCACCCCATTTTGATGGAGACATCAATTTTACTTTCTAGCGTGTCAAAGATGTGAGGGTGTGTGTGTGTGTCAAACTATAAAATAATTTCGCTTTTCCTCACCTACACAGGCCTAATATTTCATGTGTTTATATGTATCACAAATTGAAGTCTCGAGGCCAAGAACGAACTAATAATTCTGCAACGAAGTTGTCATATATATCACAAGTAAATCTAGGAACAATGCGACTTACGGTATTATTAAACAGTAAAATATAGGCAGAGCCTATATAGCACTGGTGTGTAGCACAAGCCTATGGCAAAGGAAGACCTGAAATATGTATAGTTTCACGTGTTTACATATAGATTCTAACCGTGGCAGGTTTATATTGCTTACTAGCCGTAAATACGGGATTGCTAAGAAATTACGTGAAAACAGCGACGAACCAGTAGAGGGTAGTATTGATATTATTTTTGAATCGGGTGGTGTGACGGGTGGTGTGAAGGACAGAATCTACAAGCGAGCCCACCTTTAACAGATGGAAACAAATGAGGACTTCTCATATACCTGTCGAATATTTCGGCACTTGGATTGGGTAGAAAGTTTTTCACTTTGGCCCGCCAAATCCATCTCGTTCCCAACCCTGGCTTATAACATTAATACAAGCCTGGAGCGCGCATGATTGTTGATTGTAGTCTTCTTTAATGTATTTTGCTGATGATATGAATGTGAGTAGTGAGTTTGGCCTAGCATAATGCAAGTTAGTTGTCATTTAGCACTGACTCCAACTCTAAAGGATCAGTTGGCCACATTTATTTTGCACGAGATAAATTCAAGTTCTTAAATGTTCTGTGTATAAGGCGTTTGTGTTATGAAGTGTTGCATATGATATAACTTGGCTTTATTGTATAGTTGAGTACCAACTTGTACTTACGAGTACTTAACATTCCTCATGGATACTACAGTCCGAGTACAGCTTCTTTGGATGCATGTATATAAGGAGGAATTTCGATATATACCGCTACTTGCCCCCTCTCCCTCCACCCTCTCCACCCCCTCTTCCTCCTTCGAAACTTCATTCCGGGAATTAATTAACAAGCTACATTAATTGGAAATTTAGAAGACAAAATCCAATTTATTTTAATTTTACTCATATTTAACAAAATGTAACAGTTCGTTTATTCTCTAAAGAAGACATCTTCATAAACAATTAAGTATAATATCAACCGCAACAAATTCTTAAAAATGAGAAAAGAAAAATTATATCTTACCAGCTGTTCCTCTGTAGCTCCCGAGTTCCGACAAACGATAATTGTCACTCTCGTCATTAATGCGAAAATGATCAAACAAAGCGGAAAACTGTTCCCCGGTTCTGTCTACCATTGAAATCTCCAGTTGATAGATATCTTGATTGGTGAGGTAAAATAACTTTTCATTTCCCAACCAGAATTCGTGCTCAAGTTTACCAAAGCCTTCTGCATAGTTGATCCAGTTACGGTAGAAATCTACGGAGCCGTTTACGCGACGCTGAAATACCTATCACAGAGACAAATTATATGAATATGAAAGACCGCAGTAATGATAATATTGAATTCTGAAAAAAATGGTGTTTACCCATTGGGTTATACCACTTTAAAATAACTAACTACCACAAATAAGAGATGAGATTGATTCAAAGTGCATTAAATTGAACAATGGTCGCAATTGCATGAAAAAATCAGTTTCCTTAAAAAAAAACCATAATATGAGAAAAGACCTTATATAGTATGTAGTAATATCATTCCTTTATTTCCACGTACAGGGCATCACAGATTATGACTCGATGTATTTTCGTAATAAAATAATAATTTTCAATATTGATATTAAAATAAAAGAAGAAGATGAAGCTATATGTATTCAATAACGTAACTGACAAGTTTAAAATCGGCAGCTTTTGTTGTAAATATTCATTGTTTATTTTTTTATTCCGGAATGAAAAAAATAAATAAATATATAATTGATATGAATCAACATTCTATAGTTTTACGCTCACAGTTTGACACAAAACTGCTGAGAACATTTGTGCATCTCTGGATCAAAATCAAAATCTAATTATTTATTGTATCATGGATAAACAATGGTTTGGAATTTGGTGAACTTTTATGAATGTTTTTACATGACAATGGCACGGTTGGTTGATGTCAATACGACAATTGAGCTGAAAAGGCCTTTGTTGTATCTTCATAATGTTCGGATCATTTATTTAATTAGAAATGTAACATTTTTGCAACAACTACTGAAAGTTGCATATTCTCCAACCGACAACAATGTACTCACAAGCCAGCCAAGTTCACCACTCATGTTACAATAAACATTGAAAGGAGAGCCAGACCAGTGTAGCGGTTTAATGGTGTATATTCCACTAGTACTGTTACCGCCGTCCATAACATCCTGGCAATCTGTGTAATGATCACACGTCTGCCCATCACCATGGTAACCAATCCGACAATAACACTTTCTTGTTTCTTTTCTGGTCTCGCATACAGCGGCTTCACTGCAATTGTATGCAATATCCCAATCCATCGTTCCATTGTTGCAGTAACCTAACATGGTACACATATAGTTAACGAAATACGTCCCGTTCTGAAAAAAACATGAATAAATGCTGATCGACAATTTATTTGAAAATGAATAAATGCTGACCCGACATATTGACAACACGCACAATGTGACGCGTGAATTGACACACAGCAGCATCTTGTCTATCGTCCTGTACCATAGCCATATCATGTCGCTTACTACAGTATAACGGTAGCCTCCACTGAACATATTTTTGTGACTACTGTAGGGCTTTTTAGCAAATCTCTTCAGTATACAAATGTCCATTGAGGCTACCTACTATAGCACGCTACAAATACAACATATATCAGCTCCGATCTCCTACACGTCTTCAACTATACCTAAAGAGTTACTGTAGGCCTATGAAAACAATTAGGTTTGATAGACCATTACAAAATCCCTGTCATACACCAGTCTAGCTGTATATCTTGATCACGATCCCTTTCAGTTTTGAAATATGAACAATTTATTCGGCATTTCACTAATTCTTCATTTTCTACCATTTGCCTCATCAGCAAGAGGTATCACTTGCAGCAAATATCGAATGTGGATTCTTAATTTAATGCCATTCATTTATCGTTCCTCAGTTTAGCAATACTCATTGTATATGAAAGTTTCAATTGAAATATTAAATTATGGCGCAAAATATTATTTTGCAAAATATAATTAACGTGCTTTACCATTTGAATAATGATACGGTAAGCGTTAATTGAGATGATCTTACCGGTACTATATTTCCGTTGTTCTCGGGGTCAACGCATCCGCAAATTCCCGGGTTGGGTAGGCAAGGATCTGCCACAGTTACCAAATCAGTTGTGATAGCAGTGGTGCTCTCCACGCTTGTTGAAGCACTGGCACCAGAAGTTGTAGTGTTGCTTGTTGAAACATGGGCACCAGAAGTTGTAGTTTTGCTTGTTGAAGCACTGGCACCAGAAGTTGTAGTGTTGGTTGTTGAAACATGGGCACCAGAAGTTGTAGTTTTGCTTGTTGAAGCACTGGCACCAGAAGTTGTAGTGTTGCTTGTTGAAACATGGGCACCAGAAGTTGTAGTTTTGCTTGTTGAAGTATGGGCACCAGAAGTTGTAGTTTTGCTTGTTGAAGTATGGGCACCAGAAGTTGTAGACCAGAAGTTGTAGGGTTGCTTGTTGATGAAGGGGCACCAGAAATGGTAGAAATGCCTTTTGAAGAATGGATATTAGAGTTTGTAACGTTACTTGCAGACGAAAGGGTATCAGGAATTGTGGGTTTGTATGTTGAGAGATTGGCACCAGAAATGGTAGGAATGCCTCTTGATTGATGGACACCAGGATTTATGGCGCCATTGCCTTTCTTACAATTTCGAGTACACCCGTGTGCCTTGATTGTTGGTATCATCCATTACATTAATTTACATTTATTTAACAAATATTAAAATATCAATATAGTGTTATACTATAGGGAAGTGATAAATTTCCCTAGCTATATATTATAAATTGTGATGAATGTTTTCGAACAAAGTCCTATTTTAACACATAATTTTTCGCTGGATAATATTGTAATACAGGGTTGTCCAACCTTTTGCAGAGGGAGGGCCAAATGGAATAATTATGATGTAGGAGGGGGCCGCATGAAGCTACGTATACGCTCGATGTTTCAATTTTTTGCCCGAAGCCCAAGGCAACAAAATGTGAGCACTGCGCGCGGAGCGCACTGATTTATTTTCCTTCCTGATAAAACAGATGAATATAGTCCAGCAGCCCCCCCCCCCCTCCGCTGAGAGTGTCACACAAACTGACCTGTATGCAGTTTCTTGGACCCAGAAGGTTCGAATGATTGATTATATAGCTGCAAATTGTTATCAATAAATCTGCTCACTAAAGTTTCGCACCGTAGAAGCATCTCTGGCGGGCCGGACGCAACCCTGCGGCGGGCCGGACTGTGGCCCGCGGGCCGTAGGTTGGACAACCCTGTTGTAATACATGTAT
>KN885541.1:29242-45593 GCA_000934455.1 Apostichopus parvimensis | reverse complement strand
TAATAATAATCAGCAGTTATTTTTACGACGCTTAAGCGACCACAAATGTGGGAGAAACCCGCAAGGGCTTATGGATTACAACTTACACGTCGGGTGGCTTCCATTCAACAATTTAACTCAAATTTGGAATCTTTTCAATTTAGAAAGTCATTTGAGATGGGAAAACCGTAGATTGCTCTTGGATGAAAAACCCACCTTACTATGACCCGGCCGGGAATCGAACCCCGAACCTCCCGATTGCTAAGCCTCATTGCTTCAAATGCCACCGCCTTTATCCACTCGGCCACAGCACCGGTATACTGAAATATAAAGTTACACTATACTGAAATGGCTATAGTTACACTATACTGAAATATAAAGTCACCAATCAGAGCCCAGTCACAACGTCTGGTGACACCTAAAGAGGTAAGGACCCACGGGGAAGAGGTGTAATAGAAGTTTACGGGACTCATAACTTCTAGTTTTATCTTTCAGCTGTACTCGTAGTTTTAAGATATCTACCACCTTCTGTAGAATTTTTTCTTTAGAATTCCAGATCTGTTATTCATTCTCACTGTAAAGACAAGTGCATCTACACAGCTGCAGTACACACCCAAAATATTGTGAAACAATTTGCAGGACCGGATTGCAATTAAATGGAACACAGGAAAATGAGAAAGATTTCAGCTTCTTGCATCTTTACAAAAACAATTCGTCTTTCTTGTCTCAGAAATCAAGAAATCATGCAATAACCGAAAGCAATAAAATATTTTTTACAACGCGTTCACTCCTCCATACATTGAACACGCATGTTAACTACTTGCATTTAAAGAAGAACACAATACCTGCTTTGTTTTTGTTCTCGTTTCTGGCCCAAAATGTATGACTTGAACAGGGTCACCAAAAGGGACTTATTGCGGACCTTGGTACAACTCCAAAAATTTGTCTAGAGTTGACCTACTTTGAAACGACTTTTATAGATTAAATAAGTTGGTTCTATTTGTTACATTGATAGAAATGATCTAGTGATAACTTAAGTAATATAAGCTATATCCGTGCATTATTTGTGTCATACAGGTATCGACGTTAAGTGCCTCATTAGTCAAATAACACTTTTGAAGATACACCCTGATTGTCTTTATTAAAGTAGTTAAAGAAATTGTCAGTCGCATTTACATAATACAAATTGCTGAATCATTTTGGATTGCAAGAAATGCAGCTCGTAAAACAAAATAAATCACAAAATAAGAAGAAGAAAAAACAATGAGGTTGCAAAGAAGAAGGGAACGAATGAAGGGTAATAAGACAATATAAAAGCCTATATACCGGGTGCAGGCTGTAGTATAGCTTAATAAGCTAAAACAATCATAATTTGACACAATATGTGAACAGTTCTACAGGTTTAATGATAGTCTACGAATCCTTGTATTTCCGGACAAACGAACGCTTTTAATCGATTCTCTGTTGGCGTTATGGATTTTCCTTTTCGTGATGAACGTTTCATGTTTAAAACAACTTGCTCAATTGCTCTCCATCTCTCAATTGCTCTCAATTGCTGTCTTGGCAGGTTAACTTTTATTAGCGTTTGATTACTGGCCTTGACGTTCGTTTCAATTTCTCCCAAAGTCAAGGTCATGTTTGATTTAAGATCTGTGTTTATCATTAGGATTCTCTCAGGAGTTCTGCCGACACGGTTGTCAACATCTTTGGTTCCAAACATTTTTCATTCTCTGCGACAGTTCGGTGTTCAGAAATTCCCCGAAAGCTTGTTAAATTCCAATGAGGTCGATATATAGGACTCCTTTCTTCTCTATTGGATAAGCCACCGTCAAAGTGTCTCGCTACTCGGGGGTTGAGGTAGGGTGTACAATGCCAGCTCTCTGTGTGAAATTGGAAGCAGAATAAAGACGGAATTCGTCGTGGTCAACACAAGAACTTGGCGGGAAAAAGTGGTTTACATGTGCCTCAGTTTTCATTATGTGGTGTAACCTTTCGGGAACACCCTTGACTTCAATGTGATTTTGTTGTATTTTACCCCGAGGGTTCTAAACAAGCTCCATTTAAATCCATTAGTGTGATCATCGTAGATGATTCTGCAGAGCGTTAGAATTGTTTTCCTTATAGTAACATCATCAAGTTTTATTTTTAGGGTGTAAGTCCATTGAATTATTGTTGACCGTTTACCAGAAGCATGTAACCTGCTTACAGATTGTCAAACATGTTAATCTAAATTTGATATGTAAGACAATTGACACTAAAGACCACTTTTATTAATTAGTATGACTTAAGTAATATCATATTGAAAACTTAAGATTCAAAACATACGCAGAACTTGTATCCTAGGAAACTTCAAATTGAAAATACCTCCCCTTTCAGCTCTTGCCGACCAAAGTATTTATTTTTGAGACAGATGTTCGGACGTTTTATTGACAAAATCAAGTCTTTCTTCGTTGAATCGTTATCGCTAATCAATTTGGAAAAGAGAACATTTATTATTTCATTAATTAATTTCATCATTTCGGTAAAGATGACGTAAGAAGGTTACACCGCTTCTTAGGACATGATTACAACCATCGGATAGAGAGATTAATTTAGTATGGCTGAGTTAAATTAGGTTATCTTGTAATTATGAAAATGCTAAGTAGATTATATCAAGGCGTTTAGTTTTTTTCAAAGGTCACGGTGGTTTATGAATACATAGCAACAAAATGTCGTTTTATTTCAGTCAAATCCAGATGGTGGAACTGGTAATTTAATTTGAGCAATGTTTTCGCTACCTTTGACGAACGCGAATTGATATGAAGGTGAGGTTTTACTGACAAGTCCCGTCGAGAACATGGATTTCAACTTGTTCTCATTGATCTTGTCCCAGTTATGTTTAATCACTGTCAAAGGAGAAACATTGACGATAGGGTTGATACTTAATGGTCCAGACTCGCTGCTGGACCAAAGTAACCTCAAATCTCCGGTTGACCTAGCTTTATCACGCATCGAAGATCTTGTTCGGAGGAAGAAGTATTTGAACTTTACTCTTAATTTCATTTTGAAAGAAACGACAAACATTTGCTCTGCGAGTGGCTTGATCATCGCCGGTGGACAAACCGCTGAACTTCATTTCCACAACAAGGTCCACGTTTTCATTGGCCCACCTTGTACCTTTGACATGATAGCAACAGCGGACTTGGCAGCCTACTGGAATATACCTGCTTTAACTGGGGCCAGTGTGTCCGGGACCTTAGAGAACAAAGCGCGCTACCAAACCCTCACGAGATCTGCCTTTAGATCTAAGGCCATCGCAAGGTTTCTGCGACAAATGTTTTTACAGTTTGGCTGGGCCAGATGTGCTATTCTGACTGACACAGTTATGAATTATCACTCAGCTATCACAACTCCTGATGTTATAGAAACATTCAAAGTCTCTGCAATAGAGATGGAACGATTTGTCAAAGAAGATGGGAACACTGTCGAGATTCTCTCGTCCATCAAAAGTTTCGCTCGAGGTGGGTATTTATGCATGTTGATTATGACGATCCTATATATCTCACCGTTTGACCGTTGCATCTATACCAATAAAATGATATTCTTTATGTGGCGCCCCCGCCTCCTTCCCCCGCGCGCCTCACCTTCGGCCGTCAGTCCCTTACGTTTTGGAAGTTGATAAGCTAGGCGACTAACTGCTTTTGATAATTCCATGAAAACTGATCATGCGTGTTTAGATCAAGAAACAAGAATAGTCGTGTTCATGTTTTGAGTATCCACTGTGTACTACACGACCAATGTGGTTGAGTGGGACGAAAATCTACCGCGCAAGTGACAAGCAGGAAACTCTTAATATGCAAATTTCTTGCAAAACAAACTACCGGTGATGATCTGTGATTGCAGAAATGATCAGTTTAAGATTTAAACGTCGTCCATAGTCAATATTTCATAATTTTCGTAAACGTTCATTATTCTACGTTTTAAAGGGGGTACGGGGAACTGGGGGGGGGAGGGATTGAGGGCATCCTTATTCTACCCTTTCGGCATGCCATAGTATTATCCTAGTACTTATGCGTCTCCATATTTCGTATATCTAATAGTGTACTAGTAATACTGTGTAGGCCCTATAGGCTGAACGAAGATCATGTATGTTGTTCTCGTATACAGCATAATCAGTAGCTTTGAGAGCAGTATTAGTTATGTTAATACTTTGTCCAGGAAATTGCTTGTAACCGCTATAGTTCATCCATTTAATATCAGAGAGTTGACTTCATTAGGTCGTGTTGAGCATTTGAAAACCCATCTCCATGACAGCAAAAGAACAAAGAAACATAGAATGGCAACAAAGGAAGAAAACATACATAATTAAAGCACATGTGTGATGTAATATTTATACTTGTGCAAGTCTTCCGGAAGTGACGTCAAGCCCGATTATAACTCACACACCTCAAATTCAGCTGGACTATTTATTAATTTATTTTCCGAATGACGGCTAGTATTTCATCTTTCATTGCATTGTCATTTGTCTCTATTATTTTTACTTTCACGATATCTTTACTTTTACGCTATGATGAGTTTATATTGAGTTTGAGATGCTTACCTTGAGGCGAGAAACGACGAAGGGACAGATTAAAGTCTCTATAATATGAACAATTTCGAAGATTAATCACGATGTCATTGCCTTACCATTCACCTAACGTGTTATGATTATGGCAATGTTTTAACCTAAGGTATCTAACTCAACTATCTAAAAAACTCCAATAATTTTTCTGAGCGTTTGCAGTTTCATTCAAATATATATTGTTTTATATTATTTGTATCTGTAAAGAGTATTATTTATTTTATAGATGATCCGTTTGTGCTGAAAATAGTGAAATAAATTATAAGCTTTCAGCAAGATTAAAGTCGATAATAACAACATTTCCCGAAATCGCCCGTCTCAGGGATACCGCACGTGACCCCGAGCATTACAATATCAATTCTCCATCTGTACTGCATATTGGTTTGTTCAATCAAAATAGTTCTAAATTAGATTTTCTCCACAGATCTGGCCAAGGTTTCTTTTCATATATGACGTAAGAAATATATTATCATTTCCCGCGATCATACAAGGGGTACCACTTGGCGTTTTAAATGTAACAATCGCTGTAGCTAGTATGGCTGGACTGAGTCAATGGACGCAGAGCTCTTTAATAGTATAGATGCTCAGCCGGTGTAATCCGTAAAGTAATAAATAACAAACTTATTGTTGATATAATTATGGAGAAGACTTCCTTAGCACGAGGGAAAATATTTTGTTTTCTTTCAATGCTGTCGTTATCTCACTGTAGTCACGCCGTTTCGATTTTATTAGGTCTTTTCCTCTCGGAGAGCCCAAGTCGATTTGAAGAAGTTAATTTTCTTCCAGCTATCGAAGTTGCTATCGAGAGAGTCAACCATGACTGGGGCTTGAATATATCTTATCAGGTTAGCCTCTCTTCGTCTGAATGTAGCGATATTTTACCAGTTTATTCCCCGAAGCTTTCAGCCGAGTTGTATCATGTATTTAAGGTCGATGGATTTCTTGGACATCCATGTAGTTATGAAACTATAGGTGTGTCTGATCTTGCCTCTGCTTGGAACCTTCCTGTCATATCCGGAGCATCAACATCTAATATTCTAGACAACAAAATTCGTTTTTCTACCCTCACAAGAACGTCGTTTAAAACGCAATCTCTGAGTCGCTTCTGTGCATCGTTTTTCAATCACTTTAGATGGAAAACCAGCGGCATGATAGTGCCAAAGTTTGGTTTTAACACAATCGTAGCCGGCGCATTAGAAACGGCATTTATTAATTTTGGGATAGATGTTCTAAGACATAACCACTTTGAGTTTGAAAGTACAGAGGAACTATTAAAAGTTGTCATTTCAACTTCTCGGAGTAAGTAATATCTGTAAATATCACCCGATTCTCATGGCTAAGGTATAGCCTACGTATAAATGTGCAGAGCGCTTTAAAAACAAAGCCTGGGGAGTAAAAATAACGAATTTGGTGGATAAGGTCACCTTATTATGTCGTAGTGGTAGATCCTTGTATCTATATATTACTGACACACACAAATTGGTGAAGTCGGCTATTTATGTAGTCTATGCTAAGCCTACGTATTTTAGACTTATATTTGTGTAAAGTTTTTACACTAAATGTACTTAAAATAGCCAAAGCATTCATTTTCAGACCAAACTAATTAAAGCAGAGACTCGAATTCCATACAGATGGACATTTCTTAAAAGGTGCTTTTTTTTCCTCTTAACGGTAGTGTTCGTCTGAAACGGAACAGCTTTATTCTCTATAATATGTAAAGTTTGCTCTGTTTAAATAATTGCACTGAATTGACGAATGAAGTCAATGTCAGGCAAAATTCATCAGCTCATTCTCAATTAAAAAGTAACATTCTGCAAAAATGATTCAGTTTCGAACTAACCATATAAATGATATATGACATCGTAACTTGAACGTTCCACTGCACTCGATAGACACAGAGAAGACAGTTACTCCTGTAAATCTTAAAGTTTTGTACCAAAGTTAAAACTGGATCGTGCTGATAAATCGGTAGCATGTGCTATTAGGATTACAGTAATTACCGAGGATATGTGTAATCCCAACAGATCCAGTTTGATGCATTTCTTCGGACTACACATATCCTCAGTTCTTACTGTAAACCTAATAACACATGCTACCGAATAATCAGATTTGTCATCACAATCCAGTTTTTACTGTGATACAAAGTTTTAAGATTTACAATTGTTACTGTAATCTCTGTATGAATCAGTTGTCCACATCACGTGAACCCGTCACATTTCGAAATGTTTTTCATATTGCCATGAAAACACACATCTGTTTATAAGAACATAGAAACTAAATTTCTACGGCAATGTTTACATGGAATTGGAAACTGCAATATTATACCGGAAGTCATGTGCTGTCGCCTTGGCTACAGGTTCCTCTATGCAAGTATAGCAATGAATCGAGAGTGATAGTTCAGTGGCTGAGTTTGATTTCTTACAAACAGACAAACACTTGAAATTCTACATCTTTAGGTCAAAATCACATTGAAATCTTTTGATATATATATATTTAAAGCATCTAGCAACAGCAGAGTAAATGATATCACCATGGTAACTGAGCTGTAATTTAATACTATTTATATCATTTATCCACAGAGGTAAACATTATTTCTACAATTTCGTAGTATAGGCTTATATGCCAAGAGCATTGATGATGTATCACTGTTAAATATTATAATAGGAAAGTAAATTCTTTGAAGATCATCCGCTACTTGGTCTATTTCTGGAGTATAGAAATGTGTAGCAAACGATTCAGTCAACCGTATCTCAAGTAAGCAACAAGATATTGGTGGTTCCAACTAATAGTGTCGTAGCATAATTATAATATTTTCAGCCACTGGAGTGGCCTCATGTAAAGATCTACAGATATGGCTCGCCAATAGCGCAAGAAACTGTGCTAATCAATGTTGTGATAATTTTGGTATGGCACATTGCTGTCTGAAGAAATTAAAAAGAGAAAAAATATGTTCCATTTTGAGTGTACATGATGTCTCATCAGCATTATATTTCATCAATCATTATTAATTTATTGTTTAAAATGCATTCTTTTTCACTTCAGTCATCATTGTAGCACTTCGTGGAGAACAAGTTCGCGAGATAATGATCGAAGCACACAAGATGGGACTTACCAATGGAGATTACGTGTTCATCAGCATCGAGCCATTCAGAAACGAGTATTACTTTGGCAATCAAGAATGGAAACAGGTTTGAGAACATTTTAATACCTATAATGATAGGTTTATCTATCTATCTATCTATCTAACTATCTATCTATCTATCTATCCATCTATCTATCTATCTATCTACCTATCTATCTATCTACCTATCTACCTACCTAGAAATCGTTACCATTAATTGAAGTTTTAATTCGCTCTCTTAGAAGAATAAAAAAGAATAATGCCAGTATCATACGTAATGTTAATACCTTTACATGTTAAACAAAAGCAAATATTATCTTTATTATATCAATCAATCAATAAACCGAGTAATTAACACAAAAGTGAAAAACATTTAAATTTCCAGCACTTTTACCTCCGTTATGTCAAAATATGAGGTGAACATGGGACGGAATATCAAAGGCACGTTAGCTCGAAATAGGTTATTTATAATCATGTATAAGCTATGATTTAGCTTACTGATGGTGGTTGGGTCTTCATCGCATTTATAGACTTATTGGTAATGGTATGGGATGTATACCAACCTATAAGTACTTTTAATCTCGGTTTATATGGCTCTACAACGTCCTGGGATATATATGAAGGCGGCTTGTGCAAATATATGAAATATGAATATATACGTGTATTTTCTGTAAGTGAAAGTTGTAAATGTTGCGTCCGGCGCTAAACAATAATAATAGTCATATATAATAATATAATAAATATAATCAAATAACATACCTAATTATTTCCCAGAATAGACGTTTATTGCGATTCTCAACTTTTTTTAAAAAGAATCAAAAAATCGAAACGTCAGTCCCTAACGTTGTTTCTTACAATGTATACAATATACAATTAAACAGACGTATATAGACAACGTTATCGTCTGTTAAATTATAACCTTTAAGACTAAGACTAGGAATATTCGCAAGTTCCTCGAGCAAACATTATATAAAAAGCCGGACCAAGCATCCTGCTGTAAAAGCTGAAATAATTAATTTTAATATTAAGATTCAGACACGCAACCGCCGTGTTCATGATAGCATGTGCAGGCATTCGTAACATTTCCTGATAATGCTGTAACAATTGATCGTTCATAAATTAAGCCATTGATGGGATCGCCGTCACAATTTAGTTTAATAATACAACTTACGATATTCATTATTATTATAGTCTTTGATCATTTCCTTTCAATATGTGCAATATTCTCACGATATTGTTCTAGAGGTTCAGCATTTGGTTTTGTTTATATTAACATTTATGTAATATATATTTTTAGATTACGTGCATTAGTATAAGGATAACATAGAATACTGGCATATCTGATTATAATCTCGTGCTAGTATGATGTTATATATATATTAAAACATAATCATGTGATCATATAAAGGCCCTTCATAGTTTATATGACAATAGACGGAGTGGGTCGGTATTTATCAAATGTACTACGGTATAACATAGGAAACATCGCTAGTATAGGTTTGGTAACGTACATTATGTATTAATGAAAGGATAACTTTTTGAGTGAAATTATTATTATATGTGAATGGATGAGTTTAATTTATCACTGCAGGGGGCATTTGTATATAATATTTAGCTAAGCGAGATAATGTTACTCAACTCTATGTTGAATGATGGTATTTCATGATTTGATAAAACCATGGGATATGTTATGTAATAAGATATGCCTATATCCCTTAATCTAAGAAAGACATCGATATCCAGATATATATAACGATATATCTGTTCGTTATTCCCGAGTTACACACCCTCTAATCCAATGAACGAAAATTTATGTCAAATAAAGTTCATGTTATGCCGTAGTGTTTTCCTTCTTCCGTCAATCTCTAGTTCGATTTTTGTGGTCAACTGAAATAACAGAATATGTCTTCATCTATACGTTCGTGGTCTCTCCGATCTATTATGCTACATGGAACCAAACTGTGTTAAATTTACGGCACAGCTTTGTATATCTTCAAAAAGCAAACATTTAGTCAGACACAAGTATGAATGGTGTCCTAGTCTATGGACATATAAACCTAAAGAAAGTATTCACCTGGCTACCCCTTTTTTTTTTGAACGATATATTTAGTAATACTTCAAGTGATCACGTAATGTGATGACGTAGAAAGATGTACGTTTTTAATGTAGTCATCAAAATTGGACACAAATTCTTCAAAAATACATTTATTTTTAGGCACAAACGTATGAGCCCCTTTCAGTATTTCTTGTGCCTCTCATTCTTCATCAAGTAATAATGAAGCCAAATAAAAGTAATATATATCATAGTTTACATCAATATATTTGACACTAGCATACACTTCAGAGACACACGCAGATTTTTCTATGGGTGCACTATATTAAAATGCGGACGACCTTCGTTTATTGGACATCGTCTCGAGGGAGGGGCAATTTTCTTTTTATATAATTAAGGATGGTTGGCTGCAAAATGTTGCTATATTTTGCAATCTTTTCAATTTATTGTTGACATTTGACGCAGTTACTTTAAACGTCCCCAACAGCAAGAGAGACCAATCTCTACTCAGGAAAATGTGGATCTTTGAAAAAAAGGGGGCAGGGTGCATACCCACCCATCCCACCCATGCTCAATTGCGTAATTTTCTGGAAAATGTTAAGAGAATGTTAATGGATTTTATCAAGTCGACAATTTGTAACAAAATATTATCATGCTCACTAAAATGCTCACAGATAAGTGTAATGATTTAATTTTGCAACAAAATGTTACAATGAGCGAATAAACAATTCAATTGGTAAATTAGAGTACATATTTTGCAAGTCAGTAATTCCTCATTTAATCGCAAATATGTTAACACATCTAACTTCAACAGGTGACCAATTAAAATCTATATTTTGGCATATTGTAGAACAAATGATTGAACAATTCAATACTTTGCCGAAAAAAGTTCCGAAAATAAAAACAGCTCTGAAATTCGATGACAACTTAGAGTTTCCATATAAAGTAATTCCAATATAACTTTAATAACATCATAAAGAACTAACTGTGTATCTGTATCGTAAAATATAAACTACAAGAATATACAGCTATATGTTCGTTAACTTTGTTAATTCAAAACAAACTCAAAGGCGAATGAAAATTACACACATATAGGCATATGAGATGTAATTTGTGGACTCAAAATTATCGTATCTCTCTCTCCCTCTCTCTTTGTCCCCACCCCCCCCCCCCCCCCACATCCTCTCTCTCTCTCTTCTTTAGTAAAAATCCTAAATGCACCCTTGGAATTTCACAGCTATAATGTTACTATATATGCATTTTTAGTTTCTAAGTTGTCTTCCCTTTCTTCCTAATTAAAATTCATAAAAGTTACTATGGAAACATTACACACAATGAAACTATAATTTGTGACGTTGTAGAGGCTGGCATCTTCATCCTTTTTCATCCTTTTCATCAATGCAACATCCAATCATATATGATGTATGAGATGATTTTATTATATTTTAATTTGTTGATCAAGCTGTAATTGATCCATAAAATGTAAATTTAATACAAAGAAATGCTATTAATCTTGTAGTTTCACACCCATGATCTACGCTTTTAATATAATGGGCCTCATCGTTACATCATATTTCTGTATTATAAGTAAGTTATTATAAATTACCGTTTACCAATGCGCATGCGCTGAACATTCCAGCGCAATCTTTCATTTTCTTCTTTCTCTTTTTCTCTCGCTAATTTCAGGAAGATGAATACGACAGCATAGCGAAAGAAGCTTATGAATCGCTTTTAACGATTAGATTGTTTGAGCCAAACACAAAAGAATACTTTGATTTTCAAGATGAGCTTCGAAGGAGAGAGCAAGAGATATATAACAGAACTCGCCGATCCCCCACTGATGTAAGTCATGTAAAGAATTTAATGAGTGTCATGAAGTTGACCTAATTTACTAAATGTAATACGCACATAATTATGTTATTGCTGAAATGTATAAAGAGAGCAGCCTCGTGTGTGTGCTTTATCCGTGTAGTTTTCCACTTCAGTGAAAAGGAATTCCACTTAAGTAGAATGTATTACACTTAAATAGGAGTGGAGGTCAATGCTAAAACGGCGTGCCATATGGCCCTAGTCAACTGATCATTGTGTCTATGCAGCTCGAAAAAAAGGGTTTTTTGTAAACTGTCGTGTTTTTATTCTAGAAGAAAATTAGGTTAATGGAGTAGAACATCACTGGGATAGTTTTTGTTTTGTTTGGGGGGGGGGGCAAGGTGAAAATCAGAGATTGATGAGTCCGCACAGTTTTATGGAAGTACTTTAAAACTCGGATAACACACACACACACATACGTTAAATCCTTCACAATAATTTAGTATTTTCAAGGAGCTGTTTTTTCTTACATATATGACGTATATGACGTAACAAACATTAAAGCCACTGTGCAAATAAGACATTAAATAATGGCAATGGTCTATTTTATTTAATTAACTTGAAGTGATTATATAGTCATCTTTTATAATAAACATATTTTAAAAATCCAACTACGGCACTGAATTTTGTGTAACTTCACTTTCAAGAGAAGACATGCATGTATCAAGTGTCCAGATACAATATCCAATCTCTCATCCTATACACATTTATATCTCCAGCTCGTGAGCTGCTGTTAGCGTTGCTACAAATCTTTACGAGACCCCTCGTAATGGCTGATTAGTAAGGAAGATTTTGTGGCCCAGTTATTGTCATTAAAACTATTTGATCCGGGTCCCTTCTGTAGGCCGGAAAATCCGATATCTATAGCTTATCTGTATCATTTTGACGTTGGAAAATTGTTTTGCCATTCGTAGCTCTGTTTCATCGATCTGAAAAAATCTATCGCATTTATCTGTCGTATATGCATGTTAACTTCAATTTCAAATACGAAATCAATATGTTGGTGTACCGAGGAATCGTTTGGCCTTCCATATGATTAATAGTGTAAACAAACGGAAAAATGTCTGTACAACTCATTCCTCGATCTCTTTTCACCGTTCTAGATTTTTCCGACTCATTGCCGTTTCGAGGATATATAGGTATTACCCTTGGTAGTTAATATGTCTATCACAGGCTGTTAACTGACACTTGAAATTAAGATGTACAAAATAATTTCGAGTCGGATAGCATTATAATTGATCTTTATAGAGTAATGACAAATATACACAATACACTATAGGGCTATATGTAAGACTTATATAGTGAGTGAGTACGTGCTTGTATATGCTAGCATAACTGCCTGTAGTTGTACTCATTCCCATGGATTTGTATACTCGTATTTGAACTGTTGTGGAAACTTAGTACAGATACTACAGCTGAAAAAATATAGGCCCTTGTACTCAAGCTTAAAGTCCTGTAATCATACCAAGTGGAATTCTATATATTATACGTTATGACAACGCTGACAGCATGATATTCTCCAGACTGGTCTTACTAGTACAACCGCATGGATGTGAGTACAAGCAGGCTAGAATTCCTTTGGCTCTAAGCTTGAGATCGAGTACGTAATTTTGTATAAGTTCCTACATAACTCAAACAAAAAGAAGACCCCGGGAACGAGTACAAGTCATTATGTTATAAGATGAGTACACGCTGCAGGCATGCTACAAGTGTGGTATTCTCACATATAGCGTGATGTCTCATTTGCTTTCAATTTGTACATATTTTGCGCAGTTCGTTCCAACTTGATTGAAATTGATTTAACCTTCAGTTGCAAAGCTGAACTAACTGTCTAAGTTGAGCAATATATTAGTTCTTGGTCGGTCGCAGAGTAAACCATATTGTAGAAAATCGCTTTGGTTCAGGTCCCTTCCTAAATCGACATTATTTTGCAAAGCAACTAGGCTTACTGTAGCCAATTTAATAACACGATATACTTGTGAAGCCTTTTTTCATGCGCGGAGCATCAGTTATTGGAATAAAATCCACTTCAATACAAATTGAAACGCGGAACATTTAATAATCCGTCTTTATTATTTTCTGAGTTTATGTTTCCGAAAATTTCAATATTGCCGTATTTGACATCTTGCGGTGATATTTTAAGTTTGTCGTGTAAAATTCAGCACGTTAAACAAAAGACTTCTTTCACAATCAAAGTCGATATGAAAAATAAAAGTTCAATGTCCTTTCATAAACAGCAGGGCGGACCCAAAATTTTAAAAAGGGAGGGGCGGCTTTGGGGTCGACGAAACCGTCTATGAAGAAGGAGGTTGAGGGGTTGGGGGAAATCAAATTTGAAATTAAACATTCTGAGACATGTTTCTACAGGCAAAGTTGTGCTAATAACTACTTTTAAGTTGTGTGTGAGTTTGAAAAGAAGGGGAAGGAGAGTACACATCACAGCCCAGTATCCATACATATTCTTTTCGGTGAGGGGGTGGGAGGGCACATTAGACACAGTAGAGAGGGCGTGCTGGTATTGTCAAAAACTCTATATAGCCAAAACGAACTTCATCTTTTATTTACCAAGGTCTAACCGGAAATGGGTCCTGTGTATCAGGAGGACATTATGATGGATAACTTTATGCTTGAAGTACTGGTCTCAAACTTTAGTGTGCTTGCATGGACACTTCTTGAATAGGTGACCAGTGTTTGGGCGTCGATATGTGGGGTTGTTTGGTCTAACTGTTGGCAATCCTTGGAGATTGGTCAAAGTACAGTCATGTAAAATGGGGTCTGTAGGCATATTTGCTGCCCCCCCCCCCCACCAGAAGGATTTCCCTGTTAATTGGTATTAACAAATAGTTCATGTACGGGATATTTTATTTTTTGTGCAGGGGTGTGTGGGGGTGATGGGGCAAACCAAATTTGTTTAGTTTACGTCCATTACGGGCTCCAAACCAAAGTGTGCGTGTGTCTGTTTACGGTGGTGGTGGGTGGGGATGGTTGCAGTAGTGTCCACTACTACAAAATAGGAGCCTGCGTGCCCCCCCCCCCCGCTACCCCCTAGAAATAAGCCCCAATAGACACCCTTGGCCAGTATTTAGAATCCCTTCTTAAATCAGGACATCATCACTGCAGACATGTTGTGAAATGTTCGACAAAATTTATTCCATCTCTGAAGACCCTTGGTATCATTCGAGATTAAAAATGTTATTATTTACACCAGTACATTTATGAAATAAAAAAGATAAATCAGAGGTGATAAGTTTTCTATGCTATTTATAGAGTAAAAAGCATTATGAATTCTGCACAAGGGGTAATATTTATCTAAGTCTAGCTCAGACAAAAAGATGAGCAAAATAAATGAAAGTAATAAGCCCTCAGCAAATCACCCTTGAAATGTCTCAAACGCGTCGCGAGTCGTTTTTGCTCCCTTTTCGTACCCGAAAGGAATATAATATACTTAATGTATACTTATATACTTAATCTACTAAATGCACTTACGCATGCGTACTATCACCTTTACAGTTGCCGATAGAGGAAATCTAATGAACAGGTATTTGAAAATGAAAAGTAACCACACATTTCATTTGCATGTTAACTCAAAAATATGTTCACCTCTGATGAGCCCACTAAAGTATAAATTTAAACGCGTCCTTATGTTTCAAATCTCTTGTAACGCGGTGTGATTAATTCATTTTTCATATTTACAGAGAAATTTCTTTGCCAATGCATTTTACGATGCTGTTATACTCTACTCTCTTGCTGTTAACGAGACTTTAACCGAGGGTGGAGACATAAGAGATGGGTACGCCATGACCAGGAAAATGTGGAACAGGACCTTTGAAGGTTAGTAGTAAACCTCTAGCTACACATGCAGGTGACGTTATGTGGACCAGGGCCTTTGAAGGTTAGTAGTAACCCTCTAGCTACACATGCAAGTGATGTTATGTGGACCAGGGCCTTTCAAAGTTATTAGTAAACCTCTAGCTATACGTGCAGGCGACGTTATGGCCAGGGTAACACCTAGAAAATTACATGCATCTCAAAGATTCAGTTATTTCACCATTAGGCCGATAATGAAAACAAGATACACTGAATGTATCACAACATATCAATTCATTAGCATGCAGGCGTATGGTACAGGGTGTGTTGGGGTGTACACTGGGTTAAATGGTGTATTGGGGTGTAAACTGGATTAAAGGGCGTGTTGGGGTGTAGACTGGATCCGACAATGACTCGGTTGACTCTTACCAGAGCAAAATGACTCATTTCCCTTAAATATGTGACCTTTGTAGGACCTTTTATACTCTTTGACTTGGAAAAAAACAAAAGTGTGGTTTACAATTCCAATTATTTCCATTTCCAGAGATAAGCACGTTCAGTCAAATCTCCCTGCATTCTCACCGAATTCTTTGTTATTGATGGCATAACCTTATTGAAGTTTATTATTCCTCAAAAAACGTATGAAATCACTTCAAGTAATATAACGTCTTATACTCGACTGAAGGCACTTCGAATTCCAAACATGACTATATCAACTTCTAAGGCCTATTGTCACAATTCGTCCTTCGTTATACTTTGCTACAACCTTCGACTACGAATCTTAATTGGATATATTTACATGTTATCTTTGATATCCAAAATATGTAACATTGACCGGCAGAAAAAAATCGCACTCTTTAATTTTCTCAATGAGTTTTCTTTTGTCTCCGTTCCAAATGAGGGACGACTTTTTTTTTACATA
>KN885540.1:59704-79040 GCA_000934455.1 Apostichopus parvimensis | reverse complement strand
GTGCTTTGAAGCAAGACATGGCAGTATGAGCAGTATGAATATCATATATCTATCACAGAAAGGGTAAGGCACTGTTCATACTTGTCAATACGAGCGCTTTGAAGCAAGACACCGGAGGACAAAAACAAAAAGAGGATAACAATTTGATTAAGGTTTGGTCCTTCAAGAAAACGGATGAACAGTGTGTAGTAACATGCTAACAGTGTCACTGTAGTTCTGTTTTGAGTTTACTCTGCGAAATGTTTGCAACTTTCTGATGAGCATCTATTTCACTTCAAAGTCAAGAAAGAAAATTTTGGGCCAGAACAGGAAGGATTACAACCAGTGACCTCAGGATCAGAGGTCTTATGCTCCTATCCATTGAGTTATCTAGCTTTGAGTTGGTGGCGGCGATCCCTATATAGCCATTTCATTGATAGGGGCATGGGAGGGGGAGGGAGGGAGGGGGTGGAAGAAGTTGGTAGTGGCAGTACCTTGCACACCCTGTAACCAATCATCATGCCTCAATTTCATTGGGTAAACCCAGAAACTGGATTTCAAGAGGAATTCAGCTCATTATGAACAAATATTTCAGTAAATGAACAACAGAGAAAACGACAAGGATATTATAAACAAATTTGAAAAAATTTAGAGCAACTTTTGGCAAGACTTATACGTCAAATTTAAGCTAGGCTGAATCAATCTGTCCACAGGTTGTGGAAATGAAAATTGTTACTTAGGCCAGGGACGTAGCCAGGGGGGGGGGGAACAATGGGAGTGATCGCTCACCCTTTGAGAACCCCGAAAAATAGAATTTAACTAAAAGCAGGAAGTATCACTAAAGCCATCTTTTCAGGTTGAAGGAAGCTAAGCGATCCTTCTCAATCTTACCCCTGAAAGTTTGTCTGTTACCTAATACAGTACTCTTCTTATTGCTTATTTCCTGCAACGTGGGAGGCATTTTTGGCCAAAATTGTTCATCATGGTGCTCCGTTAACTGTAATAATGCTCCCTCTGTGAGAAATGCCCCTCTTAAAATGCTGCTCTCTCCCCCCCCCCTCTTTCAAATATTTGGCCACGTCCCTGACTTAGGCCACATAACACCTGGTCAATTAAGGGTCCAAATTGACATTTTATTGGGCTCGATACAAATCTGTAGCATAACATACATGAGTCAAGTGCATGGGTGGTGCATGCAACCTTTCTAGTCCGTGTTCATACAATCCTGACCTTCGACATGCCAATGCATACAAAGCAAAAGTAATGACGCACTGGAGGGGTGGGTGTATGATTACTTGATTACTTTGAAAATAAACAGTATTTAGTTCTGCTTAAATCTGCATTGCTATTTGGGGTAAAACATTGTGTCGGAGTTTCAAAATGTTTTATCAATGCCATAAGTTTCAGCTTTGAGATCTATGAATAATTTATTCCCAATAGATTTTAAACAATTGCAAACAACGACATAGAAAGCTTTCAAGGTCACAATCCAATATGTTTTGATCCCAATACAATGATTTGTCTAAATTGGGGGGAAAAAAATTAAAACCCCACTCAAAACCTTTCATCTGGAAGAAATGAAAGAAGAAATGTATGACTTTGGATCGACTTTGGCTGGCTGATATAAATAGGTGTAGAAAAAAAAAATAATAGCACTTGAAATACTGATATTTCCAGATTTAATTAAACACAGGTTCAAGGTTGAATTTTCTAGCTTCAAAACATACGTCAATGTTTTGTTTTTCTCTGCATATTCATATTTTGCCGATGCAATCATACGACATTTGGATTTTTCCGGTTCACTCCAGATATTGTATATTTTTGTTTGGAATCGCCTTAGTTTTATCAACCGGATCACAAATAAGTTGTTGAAATAACTTTATTTGACAATTTTTTGCTATTGACTGTTTCCTCTGAAAATAAGTTTATAACAGTATCATTAGTATTAGTCTCATTAGGCCTCTGTTCTAGTGTTAGGTATACCTGTCGCCCTTCATTACCCCCCTCCTTACCCCCTCCTAGCAATTCAAAAGTGAGTTAATGCTCAATTCCCAAATTTCAAACTAATATCTGACCAGACAAAAAAAATGGCCTATCAAGATGAGTCAATGGAAGTAGTTGGTACAGTGTTGAACACCTGAGTCAGCACCCCCCTCCCCACCCCTCCCCCACCCCACCCACCCTCGATAACACCAACCCTTCTAGATATTGAAGGACCATGAGACACAGCTAGTTATTTAGGGGGTATTCCCAATTCCCTCTGATTATGGGTTTTCCTGCAAGTTTTATCACCCATCTGTATAGAACCTCTGTAATTATTATAGCTGCAACACGGTTTAATCTTCTAGCATTATCCTTGTAACACACCCCCCACTTCAAGCTAATGGACTTTAAAGACAGATTTTTTTGGGGGTTAAAAAGTCAATAGCGCCATCTATTTCTAGAATACATTGAAACATGGGACCAATTGTTGGAGGCTAACCAACTGTTTGAAAACTTGATGAACTTGAAATATAGACAAGGCTGCAGTCATTCAAAGTCCAAAGTTTCTTGATCACTCAAGCAGTGCTTGAAAATATGATCGATATTTCTAAAAGCCACCGACATCGGGTCAGCAGATGGCAAGGTTTGCAAATGCAGTTTATGTAGTTATAAATTTTCAAAAGAGGAAAATCAATCAGTATGATGTTGTGTGAACTTGTGACATGTTATGACAAGATATTGGATAAGAAAGATGCAGTCTTGAATAATCATTTTGTTATCGAATTGATATTAATATTTAACAAAGACCATTAATATACAACTGTACACAGAGTCTAGAGACCAATAAAGCTTGAAATTATAGTAAAACTGACGCCATGCCCCATTCTTAACTCACTCTACATTCAATTTTATATTTTACCATTTCATACATTGACATTAAAAAAAATATAAAATGTTGATTCCTGTAATTGATTTAAGCCAATTGCACTTGTTGTAAGTTTATGAGTTTGACAAGGTCATCAATTGTGTGCAGGTTAATGCTAAGGTAACATGAATGTTTGGCAAAAATAGTTCACCTTAAAGGTTCAATTTGAAAATTGACCTGGAATTAGGAAGGCAATTTGCAGAGTTTCTCAGATAAGTTTTTGGCTACATCATCACTTGAATTGGTGACTTTGTATCATTGCAAGGCAGAAGCTCAATTCACCCCCAATTTTAAAATTTTTTTTTTTTTACAAATATAAATAGGGAGAAATTCCATTGCAACAGAAATAAACTTCAAGAAAGGCACAATAATTAGAACAGTTGATATTCAGTGTTTACAAACCAATGCCAATGCCAAAGCAAACAAACGTTCATAATGCATATTGGTGTTCTTAACAATGTGATTGCTCTGTATATTGTACACCCACTTAGTCATTGTTGTATGACTTGCAAAGTTTTCTTTGTTCCTTGGGCATCTATACAGGTGTTTGACTTGAATGAATAAATGTTAAATATAACTCATTGTTCATGATGTATCTAGCCAACATGGCAAGTTGATTTTGAGAAGAATGAAGGGGTTTGCCCTGAGAGATAACATGACACGTTGCAAATAGATTTTCCCCGCAGTCAACATTTAGGAATAAAAACCATCAGTATTGACTTCCAATATTTGTTTTTAAACCATTTGACTTTTGATCTACTTTTCAAATTCTCTATCCCTCCACTTTATAATCAAACTTTGATTCACTATAAATTGTACTAAGTTTTCAATCATGAAACCTGTAAAAACATGAATACATGAATGAATGAAGCCCCCCTCACCCTCACCCCTCCCCTACCCCCTCCCCAACAAACAGGAGAGAAAAAAAGAAAACAAATTTGTCATGATAGTGATATAAGACTGTTAGACAGTATAGATACATATTTGTAGTGAGATATTAATTGGTATTACTTTATTACAGTCAAATACAAACAAAAATGAGTTCATTCCTCTTGTACCTGTGTCCCATACGTACAGAACTCGTTCTGACCTACCCTGGCCTCAGCACTGGTAGCGTCCTTGTACGTCGCCCCCAACTACCCTCTCTAAGGTCACCCGCCCTCTTCCATATGCACGGGAGACGGTTCTTTGTCTTTCGTAAATAACCAAACTGTTTATCTCCTACCTCTCCTCTTCCCCTGTTGGTTTCTTTCTTTCTTCTCTCCATCCCTTGTCTACTAATCCCCTTACATCTATCTCTTTGTGTTCACCATGCTCATTAACCTGTCTGTATTCTGTGCGTGTTTTTGTCCCTTCTGTTGCTGTTACTTGTCATTTAGCCTTTGAAGAAGATCCCGCAAGGATCCAAATGTCAGGCCAACTTACTTTTACACAATAACCAAACTAGTAAGTTTTGTGGTTTCTAAGCACACAGTTCTTCACATAACCTTTAAGTATACATTTGCTAGTGACCATGTGCACTGAACACGAGAGATTGGATTTAGTTCTACAGTAGGGTAGAGACTATATAGCCGATAGGCAACACTTAATTTAATAAAAGACATTTGTGGGACTTCTATGGCATCACAATTTATGATACATATGTCAAGTACTGTTTCAAAATTAGGTGATTAAAATGGGTATTCTGGTTCTGAAGATGATTGATTAAAAACAAAAAAATATGTAGAAAATTTTCTACATCGTCGTGTAAACGTGAAAACCAGATCTTTATAGCATTTTGCATGGCAAGAATATGAACAGTTTCTCAAGTATGGAGCTACTAATGCATCTGGCAACAAACAGAGTGAATGATCGCATTTCGGCAGTTCATTCGAAAATACGCCCGGGAAGAATCGAGGGTTTACCCGGTCAAAATAAATTTACCTTCAATCAACTATATCTTGAGGTAGAGACGTTAGAGATGTTAAGATTGAGTTTTGGAATTACACTAGAATATTTTTTCCTTAATACATAAATGTCGCATTTTTCTACCACGAGAATGTCCCATTAACAGTTCAGTATTAAGATATGAAGAGGATGAGAACTTACCTAAAATGAAATTGACTGGAATTTTCAGACCTAATTGCGTTTTTTTTCTCCCTTCAATCTAGGCCCAGATTCGGAGAGCTGAACTTCAGAAATCCAGAGCCCTGCAATCATACTATGAATCAAAATGTAAACGTCAGAAAAGAATCAAGAGCAAAAAGTGAGTTCTGTTTTTTTAATTTTTTATCTGCTTTATTTTTTAATATCTTTTCAATATTTTTGAAAAGTCTGGAAAGGAACTTTTTGAGTGAATGGTTATAAAAGATTAAAGGAGCTCAATAAAGGGAAAAAAAAACTAATTACAGAGGTTGTACTTATCCTTTCATTGTTGGCAGGCAATTTCATGTTCATTAATAATTAATGTTGACTGGTAAAACAATGTCTATAACATTACGTCACAAGTCCATGTGTTCGCTTCTTCAAGCTCT
Organism: Apostichopus parvimensis; assembly: GCA_000934455.1. Classification (NCBI taxonomy): domain Eukaryota; kingdom Metazoa; phylum Echinodermata; class Holothuroidea; order Aspidochirotida; family Stichopodidae; genus Apostichopus; species Apostichopus parvimensis. The sequence continues at coordinate 73,640 of KN885540.1, read as the reverse complement.
TAGATTTTACCAACTACAGGTAGGAACCTGTATTGAGCTATTTTTAGATCTTTTAGATTTATCTTCTTTTTTTTGTGGTCTTTTGAAATAAAACAGAAGATTTTTTCTGATTATCCATCCTTACAAGCAGAGTAATTGTAGGCTACATAGCTTGTTTCCAACTACGAAGCTGTGGCCAAGCTAAACACTGTAACTACGTATACATATGGTAGACTGTAGAGTGTGGTGGCCAATTGGCTAAGGCGTTGGACTCGTGATCCAAGGATTGCTGGTTCGATTCCTGCCTAGTTCATTACGTTGTGTCCTTGGGCAAGATGCTTCATCTCACTTGCCTCTCTCCACCCAGGGGTTAAATGGGTACCTGTGAGGTAACTTGTCATTGGGCGCAGTATATAACTGCTGCCGACTGGAGGCATTGTCTCTGGAAAATGTTATCATTGACCAGGGGCAGTATAACGTCTGTAAAGTGCTTTGAGACCTATCGCTGGTATAAAGCGCGATATAAAAAGCAAATATTATTATTAATATTATAGGCCAGTGGATGTAAAGTATTGATACACAAAAATCGTTCACTGTATTGAAAATCAGATATCATCGAATCAAGAGGAAAGGCAAAGCCAAAGAGGAAGTGAAGAGGATGGAGGAGATGATGAAGACAGATCCGGAAGCAGCCGCAGAGGAATTGACGAAGATGGAGAAGATAAGAGCGGAGGTGAGAAACGATTTGAAGTCATTGGTGAAGGAAAAAAACAGGAAGAAAACAGAAGGTTGTGGAATAGTAGTAATGTTTGTCAACCAATGTGGAGAGTGCCAGTGTAAATAAATGATACAGTAGCTGTTTTCCTACTGTGCTTTGGAAGTATTTCTCAACAGATATCGTAAGGGTAACGGACCGTCGACACTTCGTAGACACTCTGTATTTTTTTTTATTTTGTCCACATGTCTTCTCTTTTTTTTTGCTCCACAGGAGAGGATGAACCTACGGCATAAAAACACCGGCAAATGGGCGAAAGGGATGATGCGGTTTGGAAAGTACAGCTTAGAGGTATGAAGCGGATACATCCATTTCATGTGTTTCAGGGTTTTGCTGTCAGGCACAGTAGGATTGAATAGGCTCCCACCCTTGAAAGGTCTTTGTGGACAGACATCTGATATATTTCATGGACTTGTTTGAGGGAGAGAATAGAAAAGAATAAAGTCTTTCTGAATTATGGTAGATGTAATTATTAATAATGTAATCAGTAGTAAAGAAGTAATCAGGTAGGCCAGTGGGGAGGGATGGAGGGATGCAGGGCTGGGAGCAGAGAGAAGTAATCAGGTAGGCCAGGGGGAGGGAGCGAGGGGAGGGCTTAGAGAAGTAATCAGGTAGGCCAGGGGGGCAGGAGGGAGGGGAGGGAGGAGGGCAGGGAGGGCTTAGAGAAGTAATCAGCTAGGCCAGGGGGGAGGGAGGGAGGGAGGGGAGGGAGGGCTTAGATCATCTCAAACTAAGTTGTCGGACTAAGATTGTCCAGTATTATTCAGATAGCTACATATGGCAGAAGGTATTTGTTTTTTCTGTTTTTTTCATTTAACATTATGCAGGGTTTGAAAGAGGGCGGCAGAGCTGTATAGAAGTGTTACATAACTTAATGTCACTTCTCTGTGCTGACTGTAACCTCAAAGTTTATTCAATTATTGTATCAAACAGAGCAAGACGGGATGGAAAAAACATTTTCATGTTATGATCTGTGTTGTAGTATGTGTTGGATCTGACAAATCTCATTCCACATTTTTATTTAGGCTCGTCAAAAAATTGCAGATCAGTTGGACGAAAACCGGGTCCTGACTCAGAAGATAGCAGAAGTCGTCGAAGATGAAGATGGTCAGGCAGGAGATGCTGACAGAGTAAGAGCCGTTCCTCTGTCACTGAGTGACATCAACAATCCTTGGTTTACAGGGAAAGTTCAAACTGAAGAGGAGAAAAAGAGAGGAGGCAGTGATGGTACCGATAGAGCGAGAGAAGCAGGGAAGGAATATTCTCGGCCTAAGGCAGTGGAAGCCGAGGCGGTGGATGACTCTGAGGATGTAGAGGATGCCCCCGGCGTCGAGAAAGACGAATTGGATGGAGAGTTGGAGAGGTTGCGGTCCAAGAGAAAGTTGCGCAGTGAGGAGGACCAGAGAATCAAAAGGAATGGAGAAACCTTTGAAAATATGTCTTCTGAGGAAGATGAAGACGAAGATGAAGCTGAAGGATTGGCAAATGAAGTGGAAGAAGGGAGAAAGGAGGAAAGAGAGGATAAGAAAGGAAGCATTCAAGATTTTGCTCTCGGGGTTGGCCTCATCGACGAAGAGACGACAAGAAAAAATACGGAAGAGGATTTTGAATCCATCACCGAGATTGAGGAAGTGACCCCGAGCGAGAGATTGCAGGAGGAAGGTGAGAAAGAGCAGACGATGACAAGGAGGGAAGGAGAGAAAAGTTCCAGGGAGGAAGCGAATGTAGATCCGAGTAAAGTCTTCACCCTGAAGCCGAAGAACGTCATCACCATGGCACCTGATTTAGTCGTGGAAGGAGACGGCAATCAAGAGAGCGACCATCTCATGAATATTCAGCAGGCGTTTGAAGACGATGACGTCATCGATGAATTCAAAGCTGAAAAGGAAGCAGTGATAGAGAAGGGTAAACCTAAACCAGTGGACCTGACACTGCCAGGATGGGGGTCCTGGGGAGGAACCGGGGTTAAACCCTCAAAGAAAAAGAAAAGGTAAGAGCACTGGGGCTGTTTGTGGTCTCACACATTTATTCCTTTTACGTGAGAAATTATTTTCTTCCATGGAAGCATGTAAGCAAATAACCTACTGATAAAGCAACAAACTAGGGTAGGTCTCGTATCCTACGTGTCAGATTCATGTGCGACCCACAGTTTAAGTATCTTAGTGAGGTACTATTCACATATAAAGTTTACTGACTAAGATACGACTCACGGTATAAGTAATCAACTCAGGTGCCACTCACACTTAAAGTATCTTAGTCAGGTACCAGTCACATATAAAAAGTTTACTGACTAAGAAACCACTCACTGTTTAAGTAATCAACTCAGGTGCCACTCACACTTAAAGTATCTTAGTCGGGTACTATTCACATATAAAGTTTACTGACTCAGATACGACTCACTGTTTAAGTGATCAACTCAGGTGCCACTCACACTTAAAGTATCTTAGTCAGGTACTACTCACATATAAAGTTTACTGACTCAGACATGACTCACTGTTTAAGTAATCAACTCAGGTGCCACTCACACTTAAAGTATCTTAGTCAGGTACTATTCACATATAAAGTTTACTGACTCAGATACGACTCACTGTTTAAGTATCAACTCAGGTGCCACTCACACTTAAAGTATCTTAGTCAGGTACTACTCACATATAAAGTTTACTGACTCGGATACGACTCAGGGTATAAGTAATCAACTCAGGTGCCACTCACACTTAAAGTATCTTAGTCGGGTACTATTCACATATAAAGTTTACTGACTCAGATACGACTCACGGTTTAAGTAATCAACTCAGGTGCCACTCACACTTAAAGTATCTTAGTCAGGTACCAGTCACATATAAAGTTTACTGACTCAGATATAAAGTTTACTGACTCAGATACGACTCACTATTTAAGTAATCAACTCAGGTGCCACTCACACTTAAAGTATCTTAGTCAGGTACCAGTCACATATAAAAAGTTTACTGACTCAGATACGACTTACTATTTAAGTAATCAACTCAGGTGCCACTCACACTTAAAGCATCTTAGTCAGGTACCAGTCACATACAGTTTGTGTGAATAGTTCCTGACTAAGATACTTTTAGTGTGAATGGTGCCTGAGTTGATTACTTTCACAGTACTGACTAAGATATGACTCACTGTTAAAGTAATCAACTTGAATGCCACTAACATTTAAAGTATCAGAGAAAGGTATTATTCACTGACTCAGATATGAACCACACAAAGCATTAATATATGCATTAATATAAGCTTTAATATATGGCATTATATGACATATATATATGACAATATATGACATTAATATATGACATTATACATTAATATATGACAAAATATATATGCATTAATATATGACCAAAAGTTCCCAGTTGGATCCATCCACTGTCACACATTGTACTAAGGAAACTTTTTAATGGTATTTGTCAAGCAGTAGCACTTTAACTCTTGTTTTCCATGTAAAATGTGACCCTTCCCTTAACGGTTAGCAACCTTTGGGACCTGAAAGGCATTCCTGTCTACCTGTGGTTGAATGAGCAATTTACTGAAATCTTTAGAAATCTTATCAGGCAGACAGCTTTTGTTTCAAGACAACAAAGAAATATTCAAGAAAAAACAATGTCCTTTCCAATCACTTTGTTGGCCAAATGCCGATTTGAAAATAACATATTGATAAGTTATTGATGTCATTGAGTTTATGTGCTAACAAAGTAAGCTCTTGTGTTCTGTTATTCATGCATTCATGCCCCCAAGAAGAATGAATACTTTCAGAGTGGGCAGATTAAATCAACTTTTGGTTTGGAACTCGTCTAGCTGGGAACTGTGTGAATAGAAGATGTCTGGAAAGATAATACATACATTATTAACAGTAGTAGGCAGGAATGTGCCCACGCTGGGCGGCCCTGGGCGGCCGGCCCCACCCAGCACTAAAAATTACCGCCAAGCACTGTCTTCAAAATCGTGAATCCTGCTCAGCACCATTTTCATCTAAAATCCCGACATTCCTAACAATATATTCAACATAAATTGGGCCTAGTCTATGCCAAAATCATCAGACTAATAATGCATCAGTTACGCATGCGAGAAACATTACTTACGGCTCTCAATCGATCCCTTGTAAAATCTCTTTGAAACAAACTAATAACTTTTACCAGGTACGTAATATATTTCACTAAGATTTAAAAAAAAAAAAAAAAATGTAAATTGTTAGCAAAACTAGTACTTGTGTATGTGCTTAAAAAGCTACACAAGTGCCAGCATTTGGCATCTGAGCACCTTCAAAAATCGAATTTCAAATTTCTCAAAGGGGAGGGCACACCCTGTCACCCTTAGACCCCTTCCCCAGGACGGCGATCAGTATACCCGGCACTCAGGAAATCCTGCGCACATCCCTGAGTAGTGATAGGTTCTTGCACGGGTATGGATGGTTTAGACGAATGAGGCCTGTTTGGGGCTGTCTTTTTGTCCAGTGCACAGAGAGAAATCTTCAGAATTTCGCTCTGCGACTCCATGTCAGTAATGGGAAGCTTTAGGTTCAGTTATTGAATACTTTGATCAATTCCTGGTTTGGCTCTAGAAAGTAACCCTACATTTGAAAATATTTTGGTGATTTAATTGGATTCGCTGCATATGTATTAAGAAGTAAAATGTTGACCAGTGCCTCGCAGGCAAGTTTTGGTTTTGATTGTGGGGAGCGACACAATAGGATGAAAAGTGGTTTCAAACGAGGCAACTTTGAAGTGAGGAGGGCTGAAAGAAATGATTATGAGCTCAGATTAAGAGAATGGGGGGGGGGGGGGGGGGGGTGGAGGGGGTGGTAGAAACTTAAGTATGTGGCATTGAAGGAAGCAAATGTTGGTGAATGATGCAATGGGCTGGTAGTATAATAATGGGCTAAGTTGAGAAAAATGTACTGCTGGCAATGTAGGAATAGTGGAACAAAGTAAGCAAACATGGGCTGATGAAATAGAGTGGGCTGACAAAAGAATAATGCACAGATAAGCAAGGAACAGTGGACTGAGAGTTGTGGTGTGGGCTGAAAGAAACGATATTGGCTGATACAATAATAGCGGGCTGATGAAACACTGTAAGAGAACCGTTATACATAATCTACACATGTAAGAATAGTGGGCTGAAAGTAAGTGATGTGGGCTGAATGAATCAATATAGGCTGATACAATAATAGCGGGCTGATGAAACACTGTAACAGAACCGATATAAATAATCTACACATGTAAGTACAGTGGACTGAAAGTAAATGATGTAGGCTGCAAGGAACAGTATGGGCTGATACAATAATAGCGGGCTGATGAAACACTGTAACAGAACCGATATAAAAAATCTACACATGTAAGAACAGTGGACTGAGAGTAAGTGGTGTGGGCTGAAAGAAACGATATTGGCTGATACAATAATAGCGGGCTGATGAAACACTGTAACAGAACCGATATAAATAATCTACACATGTAAGTACAGTGGGCTGAAAGTAAGTGATGTGGGCTGAATGAATCAATATAGGCTGATACAATAATAGCGGGCTGATGAAACACTGTTAGAGAACCGATATAAATAATCTACACATGTAAGTACAGTGGACTGAAAGTAAATGATGTAGGCTGCAAAAAACAATATGGGCTGATACAATTATAGCGGGCTGATGAAACACTGTAAGAGAACCGTTATACATAATCTACACATGTAAGAATAGTGGGCTGAAAGTAAGTGATGTGGGCTGAAAGAAACGATATGGGCTGATACAATAATAGTGGGCTGATGAAACACTGTAACAGAACCGATATAAATAATATACACATGTAAGAACAGTGGGCTAAAATATAAGCAATTTGGATCGAATGAAATCAAATCAAAGATCATTTTGGGTCACCAGGGGTCAAATTGTGAAAACTTTGTAAACATGATATCTCAATATTGGAAGCTTGGGCAGATCACATAAGGTAGAATGCATATTTGGTTTGTAGATGTACCATATCAAATTTAAGGAGCCTATTATTGCTTTTGGTGGAGGTCAAAGGTCATTTGAAGTCAACAATCGCCAAACATTTACTTCACTCCCCTCTTACCTGTCTCTTTACGCTAACACACCTTCCTAAACATGACATCGCAAGGGAAGCTTGGATAGATCGCAGATTTGGTATGTAATTGTACCACATTGAGTACAAGAAGCCTAATGTTGTGGGCGTAGGTCAATGGTCGATTAAGTTCACCAGGGGTTTTGCACAATATTTCAACAAGGACAGGTGTCATATTTAGTAAGTTGATGTATCTTACACATTTGGTACTCGTAAGAAGCATGTTGTTGAGGTCAATGGTCATTTCAGGACAGCCTGTGTCATTGTGAATTTATTGTTTGTCACATCACACTGCTTTTCACTGTATTACTAAGATCGAGTATGTTGTACGACCCTCACCATACATTACGTCAGATTAATGAAGATAACTGCTTATGTCACACCATCGAAACCACAATGCATTTTTGCATTCCGGTTTAAAGATCTATTGCAACCCTGGTGTCTCTGCATGGCTAGAAGTGGTATGAGGTACTTGGTAACCAGGAGGTGTTATAGGGTGTTGGGTAGGGGGGGGGGGAGATGTATTATTTGTTAGACCTCAAAGGCTTTTATGAAATTATTCCATCCATATCTACAGGTTTATCCGCCAAGCCCCACCAGCAGCACCTCGTAAGGATGACGGCCTCCACCACGTGATAATCAACGAAGACAGGGATAGAAAGATATCTCTCCATCAGGTAGGTCTCTCGTCACTTGTACCAGAGCCCAGATAAAAAACATCGGCAGACGTGATCATAACATGCAATACACCTGACTAAAACTTTAGGGAACTCCCCGACTATTTCTCGATTCTGGCTTATGCACGCAATGAATACCAATAAGCATGTTTTTATTTTGTTTAATTCTTAACAGGGTTTATTGTATTGAGGTGTTTTAATTTTATTTTGACGAATTCCACGTCGACGGTGCGTTTTTTTTTGTCAGGTCAATAACAACTAAGAAAGACATGGCTTGCATATAAAGAAAAATGAAACACTGTAACTCTGTATTTTGGTATTGTGAGTACAGGTATATACTGTAGAGAAGGAAGCGTTTCCATGCCCCCGAAATAACGTACGTTATAATCAGTCGCTTGAAAATGACGGGTTCCACCCCCACCCCCAAGGGATTTACATCCATTTCGTACTGTGGGAGGGAGGGGGAGGGGATGGGTAAGATGTTATTTTGACCAGGGGAGAGGTTGACCCTTCTCCTTTGAGAATTTTTGTTGTTGCCAAAATGGTGCTTAAATGCAACATGATGAGCCAATATTTTGCAACATTTTTAAACAACGTTGATGAATTTTCAACTGCTTAGGTGTTACTCTAGTCACGTACATGTTATATATTTATTTACTGTACAATAAGGTGATCTTTCAAGTGGGCTAACTTACGTGATGAGGCTTTTAGGTAGATGACAGTCTGTTTTGAATCTGACCTCAAACATATGAAAGAGAGGTCACTACCTTCTAATTCTAATTTTTGTTTTTTTCTTGTTTCATCTCTTCCAGGTTCGTGATTTGCCCTATCCCTTCTCCTCTGTGGAACAATTCCAGGGGTCCATACGCGCTCCCATCGGGGACACATGGAACACACCGTCCGCCGTCGCTAAGCTAACCAAACCGAGTTATTCGACAAAGATGGGGACAATCATTGAGCCGATCCAAGAGGAGGTATTGAAGAAGGGTGCAAACAAGAGACGAAATCGGCCGAAGCCGGACATTGAATTGGACGGACCTAAATCAAAGAGAGTCAAGTCAAGAAAAATACAAGACAAGAGACGGAAAAGAGGAAACGAGCCAAAATCATCAACGGTGGAATAAAATGCCACATCTCATAGCAGAAATGTTATTCTTTTCAGTTATCATTCTGGTTAAAAAAACAAAACAAAGAAAGAAAGGTGGTTTTCTCTTAAAAGTGGAAAATAAAAGTCAAACAGATTTTGCGGCTTTTTTGGAAAAGGCACTTCACGGAGAGGAACGCAAAAACAGTGTAGACTGCATGAATCTAGGCAAAGTGAACTCGACCATGGAGTGTAATGCACTGTCGAAGACACAGGGCAAACTTTGATTCGATCATCTTGAAAGTGAAATGCTTTTCATTACGCTGTGCTGTGTATGAACTTATGCATAGAACGAGAGGGTTTTTTCAATTTTTTCATAATAATGATAGATCAACAGAAATAAATATTAAACACTTCACCAGAGCGTACAAATATATCGGATTAAAAGGTCGAGACACAATGACGGTTGAAAGGTACCGCAAGCCACCACAAGTTTTAAGAGTACGGACACGGTCGTGACGTCACAGATTCTTTCTGTATGCGGATATATCCAATGTAGGGTGGACCACGTAGGCCATAGAGCCATCGTAGTATAGATGCCTATTTGACAAACATATGGGTGTTGAAATACATCCCCAAATACATGCCCAAAGGAGATTTTGCCATTCCAAATTCCTGGTTAAAACTTGTATCATTTTGATCCATACTCTTATTAATGTCAAAGTTGACATTATTCACGGACTATCCGTTTAATACCTTGTGAAGTAAAGGTGAGTGGGCCTCTCAATGATATTGAAATACAAAAGTCATTTATCATTGATAATGCTATTCATTTAGTTGTTTATTTTTTGCTCCGTCACAAATACCACATATAAGACACAATACTACATATCTAGTAACACAACATTTATTTAAGTTAAATGGCCTGAAATACTCTTATCATGTAACAGCAAGGAAGAGGGGGTATTTTGGAAGCGGGACAGGGTGATTAGGACCCTGGAAATAATTTGGACAAAGTGAATCTGTGAAATGAGGACCGTGTCTGCACTGGTAATAATTTTTGGTGGCTTGCAGTAAGTTCAAATGTCATTTTCTCTCAACCTGTATATATACTTGGTGAAGTGTTTTTTTTGGTGGGGGGTGGGGTTATCTATCAATAATGTGAAAAGCCTCTTCACTGTTCTTTAAAATGGTCGTCAAGGTAGTAAAGATAGAAAATGGAGGCCATCTGTTACTCAACAGAACAGCCATATCCACACATGAAAAGATCATTTTGTTAGATGGAGAGCAGGGGGGGGGAAGGGTACCCAGTGATATTTTCTTGGCCAGAGTGGAATCATTCCAGCTGTGTCTACAAATATCACCTCTTTTATAATCAGAGAGGTTTTACACAACAAGTTCACATTGCTAGGTGGTAGCATTGTAAAGCCATCATAAACTGATAAACAATTAATAATATATTGATAAAAAAAAGAGAATTCATAAACAATCTGTCTTTAAATTTAGTTCCATAATCGTTTTATCGACTTGTCAATGTCTTTGATTCGACCTCAGTCCCATGATAGGTCATCTCGTCGTAGAGATGTCTGTAAGGTCTGCATGTCTCGTAGCATCCTGACGCCTCTCTGCATCTGGTTTCCCTCCACGCTGATGGGCCTAGCCCCCCTGCCCTTAGTCCTCACAGTGGTTATCACCTGGACCTCAGAGTCACCCGATCGTTTCTTGTTGGACGGTCCCTTAGATTTGGTTGGCAAGGCTCTCGTTTTCCTGGTTTTCTTTTCAGATAACTGAGGATCAGCCAATAAAAACCAAAACAAAATAACAAAAGCTGTCGTGATGGACGGTTTGCCAAAATTTACAAGCTTGTGTATAAACTCTAGCTGTGAGATGAATAGTTAAAGCAGGGCACTCCATATTCATCAGACCATTATAACTCCAAAAATGATACAAAGCATTGCAACCTTTGTTGAGACTTGAATGGAGATGTATCGTACAACATACATGCATGTCACAAAATATACATGATTATATAACAGGATAGCAATGATGTTGTAACCCAATCCTACATTATGTACCTATTCTGCTTCAGTGCGTACATGTTTAACAATCCATGCCTATCCCTAATTCTACATGGGATGTCTGTATTCGGCTACAGTGTGTACATGTTCAACAATCCATGCGTATCTCTAATTCTACCTGGGATGTCTGTATTCGGCTACAGTGCGTACATGTTTAACAATCCGTGCGTATCTCTAATTCTACCTGGGATGTCTGTATTCGGCTACAGTGCGTACATGTTTAACAATCCATGCGTATCTCTAATTCTAGGTGGGATGCCTGACTACTGTACATAACTTACCTGCTCTTGGTGTCTCTTCAGTTTAGATATCTGTTGACCTTTCAACTCCATCCTCCTTACCAGGTGGTCAAGCTCTCGCTCCAGGTCCTCTCTGAGATTACTGTCCTCTGCCTCTTGAATCTGCTTGGCAAGCTCTTGATGTTCACTAGAACAAAACAAACATAAATGTAGAATCCCAAATGCAAATGCAAACAGAAATGAAATGTTATCTCAATTAATGATGACCGTCATACACCTAGGAGGAAAGACGATCGGGGGAGGAGGGCGAGGGTGCTGTATCCAGCTTGCAAAGAAAGGATAAAGGATGCCTCCTCACAAACCCGAAACAGCCTCTTGCCGCTCAAATGTTTAATATGTGAGATACAAGGGAATACGAGCCACGGGTGCATTCACAGTCAACTTGAGATTCTAGTCACACTGATTATTCGTGAAACGAGAGATAGACACAAGGCGTTGTATCTGATCCTCAAAGTGGACTGATGTCAGCTGTCCATTTTATTCTTAAATGAGACTTCCATTCCAAATAAGCCATTTACAAATACATTTTCTATTTAACCCACGAGTGAAACTTTCTTTCTCAGGAATACAACAAAATATTAAACGGATGGGTTATAAATTAAATCTGTAATCTTGATATAAATTACTTGTTAAAAATATCACTGATTTAAATCACAATGTATTTTTTCTTTCTTCCTTTCTTTCAGTTTAAAATAAAAATGATATTTAATAAAAGGAAAAAGTAAATCATTTTAACTTGGTTCAATCATGTACATTGGTGACAAGTACCAGATCTTTTTCTAACATTGTAACAAAAATGTCAACAATAATGGTTAGGGTTTACCATGTTTCTTGGTTATGAAATGATGGAGGGGTTCTAAAGTGAGGGTTGGGGGGATGTACTCTTCACCCCCTCCCCTCCCCCACCAGTGAAAAGTGTGTTGACAATAGGTGCATCAAATTAATTTTGTTATCAGTTTTAGTGGTGTTTCTTTCTGTGAATTGAATGACTGTGTATATATCTTTATGTACCACAAGAACCATAACTGTAAACAAGTACAACAGTGGTTAATGACTAAATCTTGCATGTATTCATGACAAACAAAGAAACGAAAAGAATAAAAGAAAAGTCTACCCAGGGCATACTACCCCCTGGTACCAGGGGATTGCAAAGAGCGTGCACAAGCACAATAGGCTGTTGCTGGCTTCCAACCAACATAAGAAGGAAAAAAAAAAAAAAAGATAAAAAGAAATTAATCATTTACAGATATACACGAACAATATCCAACTTTCTATTGTAATTGAGATCAATAAAGACCATGCCCCAATGATTTATTGTAGGACACTTTTCATGAAAAAGGACAAGAAAAGATCCCCCCCCAAAAAAAAATGAAAAAAAAATTGTGTGCGTATGGTGAAAACCATTGAATTTTAAAAAGTACCAAATAGTCAGTGTAATGGTTATATTGAATCTGTTTGTTCCAACGAAAACAATTAAGTATGAACCCCACTATATATGAAACAAAAAAAAATTAATAAAAGGCCTGTTTATTCATAGAAGGTAACCGCAGACTGGTTCTGTTAAATCTAAACTTAGGCATTTAGAATTGTAAGAAAAGTAAACCTAAGCCTAAAGACATGTTATTTTCTTATGTCTGGGAAGTTCAAAGTACTAGATTGATGTCATGGTGCAAGCTCGGCAGCTCCTCGCACGATGGAAAAAAAGAAGAAAAAAAGTCACCACTCTGTGAATTAAATAACAAATAATATCATAACAACTAGAGCAAGTATTAAAGAGAAAAAAAAACATTTCCATCCATTTTACATCATAAAAAGTCGGAAGATTGACAGTCTTCCATCAAGACAGTACATCAGTCAAGCCCTGGTCATTGGTAATGTCACACCCACACATGCCCTCTCTGGGCACTGTGCACCACATCTGCGTGTTCCCTACGGGACAATCAAACAGGGCGTGGCCACAATCCGGTGAGCACCGGTTGACCTGCATGGAAGGTTTCCCATATGAACACCTGCTGTAAAGGAGGAGAGGCAATTGGGATCGTAACGTTGCCCAAGGACATCAGGTATATGCTCTGACCAGGACTCGAACCAGCAACCCTTAGATTGCAAGATGCAATGCCCATTGGGTTAACCGTTTTTGGCCACAGTAATCTCCTGTAATTTGAGGTAAGTGTGTTGCATTACTGAGATAAGAGACCAGAGAGCCAAGAGGCTTAGTGATTCCTCGCCGCATTTTTACATGTGAAAATTGAACTTGAAACTGTGCACATAAGATCCTTGTACTAAATTAGGTGCATCGACATTCCGAGTACGAAATAAATTTGCTTTACCTTTGGAGTGAAAGCTTCTAAAAGGTTTTCAGAATTTGACCAATGGTGACCTCCAATGACCATTGAACTCACGTTGATATCCACATATCAAGTATCAAATTCACCCAACATTTTGCCATCAAAGTTATGAAGCTATTCCTCCTTTCATTATGAAAGTATTATTTCTGAACAGCTGCCTAGTGGTTTAGTGCTCTGTAACTAGAAGAATAACATAAACTCCATTTCTAGATTTCAACCCCCCACCTCAGAGAGCAATTTTTCTTATGCTCTTTTCCTCCACCCCACATGCCTCCCCCCATTCTGAATTTAAAATATTAGGTAGCACTCTGTAACTGAGAAATTCAGACAAGCTCTATGTCCTGAGCTCAACTCCATGTGAGAGCATTTTGATTTTCTGCTAGTTTCCTCCTTCCATTCTTAAGTTGAAATATTAGAAACGAGCATTATTTCTCATCAGTTGTAGTGGCCAAATTGGTTGTGCTCTTAAACTGAGAGAGTCAGACAAGCTCCATGTCCTGAGTTCAAATCCACATGAGAGCATTTTTATTTTCTGCTCTTTTTCTGATTCCATTCTGAATTCTGAAGTTGAAATATTAGAAACAAGCATTATTTCTCATCAGTT